>JBCEWC010019322.1:0-11482 GCA_038996855.1 Solanum aculeatissimum
CTTCAACAAATCTGAAGCCTTGATGAAACCCACAGAAGTACGCTGCTTCTTACTCTCAAAATCCTGAGAACTACTTATAGGTGTAAAGTTCACACCTTTGGTGCAGGATTTAGTGTTTTCTGATCAAATCTTTAAGACCCAGAAAATGGGATCAAAGCAAGATTCAAGAAAGAAAAAGAAGAAGAAGAAATAAAGAAAGAAGAAGAATTGTCAATCCAATTTCTGGGTATTTGATGGAATTGTAAAGAGATCAAATCTTTCTTCTGGGTATTTGATGAAATTGAAGAAAGATTAAAAAAATACAATCTGCAAAATATTCTAAATTATGACAAATCCTTTTGTCAAGAACTTACAGATGCCCATCAACTTCATAAACTCATCAAATTAATCCAAACACGATCACAATCTCTGAACACTACAGCTTGAAGCAAAGCAAAACCAATCGAACAAACTTTTCAACATGTGAATTTTTCAATTCTATTGAATACCCAGAAAAATGTATGGTAAAGGGTGCAAGAAAATGCAGTATTATGGGTATCTTGAAGACCCTAGAAAATGGGATCAAAACAAGATTCAAGAAAGAAAAAGAAGAAGAAGAAAGAAAGAAGAAGAAGAATTGTCAATCCATTTTTGGGGTATTTGATGGAATTGTATTTAATTTAACAAAATTCTAAATAAGCCATCTGGTTATCATGAAAAAGACGAATGACGAAAATCGATGGAGAGGAAATTAAGATTTTTCTTTTAGGAAGTGTATTTCCAGAGTCATGAGTACAAGAACATCTAAAATATTATGAAAGAGTAAATACAACTGTCTCAAATGAAAATTCAACATTGTCTAATAATATCAAATACAATATCTGAGATAGAAAATAACAAAGGAAATCTCCAAAAGACCCACGATGAATCAAAGTGTAAGCCTTACTTCCAAGATCTGGGAAAGATAGAAGAGATCTTTGCTAGAGTGAAATCAACTGCCCTAATGGGGTCCCTGTGCTCGATCTGCAATGTGGAAATAAAGTAATGGTGAGTACACCGAAATATACCCAGTAGGTTCAACCGGCTGGGTAGGAGAAATTAAATTAGCATGCAATAATTAAGAGTCTCTACCAACTAAATAACAAGGTTCGTACACAATATATACATACGTAAGAACATATAAGGATAATAAGTATAGCCAATGATGGAATGCATATGAGATGTATGAATGAAATGGCATCGCAGGCCATGTATGAGGTGGAATTATGACTATTGCAGGGTCGATATTCACATCTATCAAGCCAAAGCTATCAGATAGTTGGGGGCATCACAGGCGAAGTACTCAATATCTCAAGGCGTCGTAGGCCATCAATGAGGTGAAATCACGACTATTGTAGGGCTAATGCAATGTTTAATAGGAGATGAATGCATGCCAATGCCAAACATAAAAATATATAAAGGGCAAGTGATGAGATAACTGAAGCATCTCAAGGCGTCAGAGCCCTCATACTACAAAGTCTCAAGTGTCATAATATCTCAGGTGGTACAAATGCAATATGAGAGGTGTTCTTCCCAAAGCCACAATATAAGTATATGAGCCATATAATATGATAACTGATATGTATAATAACCACAATATCAAATAGGATATGCCAAATGCATCAACTAGTACTACAATGTCATCAATAAGTCTCATATCACCACTATCTCATCAATAATCATAATGTCAAGGAGACCAGACTCCGCAAATCCCAATTAAACTCACATGTCTCAAATGTATAGCAATATCACCAATTTACCACATAAATATTATCACAAGTCTCATATTATCACACTAGTATCCAAAATACCCCAATTCTCAAGATTTCATCACAATTTATCAACAGGATCACAATTTACTCAATTTAGGCATAACCTGTACCACATTTCCCTCAAAATTCTATCACATCGGCCCATTTGCTCATAAATCAATCTAGATCTTACAATTATCAGTGAAAATATTCAATAACTCAAGTCCACTTCCAAAATGGTTAACCAAACCTACCTCGATGCCAAAACAACACTTGGATAAGCTTGCAATCAACTCAAATCTCCAAATGATCACCAAATCGATTAATCATTATCAAAAATAGATACTACATGTCAGGAGATGAATTTTGATACCAATATTGGCACACATTAGGCTTAGGGGCAAAATAGTCAAAATTAGGGCTAAATTCAAAGTTCTTGAATCTAGAAATTGATTTGATAATCATGTTATACACGAAAAATGAAGTTTGTGGGTGAAAATTCCACTAAAATCGAGTTCAAATCGAATGAGAAATTATCATTTAAAGTTTCAAAATCATAAACTAAAATACCCCAATTTTAGATAGCCAAAATAATGAAATTCAAGACAAAATCAAGATAAAAGTCATAGAAATTAATTAAAAGGATGTTAGAAACACTTAACTAAAAGAAATCCACAAAACTTTTCATCGAAAATCAGCCCAAAAGCTTGAAATGTCTGAAAATGAAGTAAAAATGGTGTCTTACGGATTTAACACTATACAGGTATAAAATCACCTCCGCGAACGTGGACTGGAATGTACGAACGCAGAAGTCAACCAACTAAGACTTCTCCGCAAATGTGGACACCTATCCGCGAACGCGGATTAAGAGAGGGATAACCTCCGTGAACACGAATCGAACCCCCGAGAACATAGTGCTCATGTCACCCAGACCTCCGCGAACGCATAGGCTTCTTCGCGAACGTGGATAAGAAATGTGACTACACCATAAACTAGGTATAACAACAATATACAAGTAAGTCCAAACCTCAGAATGGACCCTTGGAACTCATATGGAACCCAAATTTCACAAACCACACATACATCCATACTAGAAACATCTATCCAAACTCAACGAAATAATAAAAAAATTGATTTTGAGGCCTCCTCGCCACAATTATTAGTGAAACTCAAAGAAACTAGTTTAAAACTCAAAATACCAAAACTGCCCTCAGCAAGTCCAAAAATTATGAAGATACCACTTTTAGCGTTAGTTTCATCATCCAGAACCACTGGAACTGTTAGAATTTCAATCCAAGCTTTTGAACTCCAAATGTTGACCAAAGTTGAACTTTGGCTTTGAAAATAACTAAAAATACAACTTTGGGTCTAAATATTTCATTCTAACTTCGAATTCAATTCTGTAACATCTCCTATACCAGATTCAACATTCCAGAGTTAATGGAATCAACAAATTTCTGATCCGTCACTCGAAACTCAAAATGACACCAAAACTCACTTTTTCAACAACTTAAGCTTTCAAAAATGCCAAAACTCATATTTTCAACTTCTAGAACACAAGATTTCAGTTCCAACCATACATATAACTCAAAATAAATCAAAAGCAACTTATGAAAGGGAAAAATAGTACTTCTTACAGATAAACTAAAAATGACCTATAAGGTCATTATAAGGAGCACCTATCCCTACATGGTTAAATCATGCAAGAAAAATATGTATTAGTACTTTTGGAATGTACTAAGTATGTAAGATACAATGCAAATATGAAATTGTAATGACATCATTCATAAATAAAGATAAACATGCATGGGACGATAAATAGGACTTTATATAAGAGCATAAGCATGCACAAGAAATATTGTATCCAGATGAGTAAAAGTCATGTACATAAAGAACACATGTGATAGAACCATATCATAGATTCATAAACTTATGGGAGAAGACCTTAACCCACATATACGACTATGTGAGTTACTACATGAAATCTAACATAACCTCCTACATTGGCACGGGGAAACCACTTGCCAAGAGGAACTCTATCATCTTAGCATTCATCTTTACATAACATAATGGCTTACATGGATACACTAGCTTAGCCTACAAAGGCTCCTATGGTGGCACATAGTTAATGAGATAAAGGGTTGCTAATAAGGTTACTTTACCGAATCCCATCTCGATGTCACATTTCGTGCTAAGTCATCCCATAGAATCTTTAAAACATAACTTAGTCAAATTATGATGCTTAGAATCATAAGTAGCATATTATAGGAGTAGCTTGAACTTAAGAAACCACCAAGTGAGTATTGTCCTTTTATCTTGGAGACCTTCTTAAACATCTTTAGGGTAATTGTCAACATGCTTATATCTTTGACAACTCATAACTATAAAACATAACTTTAACGCCCGAATCTTTGTCATAAAACATGCAAATACTTGACTTGAAACTAGGTGGGTTAAGTTTTTAAGATGAAGCAATCATAAATCACAAAACCATGAATAAATCATCCAAATATACTCATTCAAAACATGGTAAACAGCCCACACTTTATCCTTAACAAAACTCATCATTGGGGTCATCATCAATAACTAAAAAAATCATGCAAATACTTAGTAAAAGCATCATACGATATCATTGAGATTATTTAATAGCATAAGGTATCATAAAATCATCATAAACATGCATATGAGCTTGAAGGAACTCAAAGAAAAGTTAAAATACATTGAGGGACTTTGTGGGTGAAAGAAGACCCATAAATCAAACTCACGTACCTAAAATTAGTCTCCAAGAAAAGAGTTTTGAATCCTTTGGGAAGAACTTGAAAACCCTAACCTTGCTTTGACCTTTCTAGAGAGAGTATTTGCCATAGGAAATTTAGGAAAGAGAGAATGGGGAATGACTAAGGGTTTTAGGGCTTTAGGCCTGGTTTAGGCCTCTTTGAATCCTAAAAATGACATAGCATAGGAATAGGACTTGCAGAAATGATAAAACTGCCCTTCATTAAAACTATTGGAATGAATCTTTGAAAGCCCGATTACGGACCATGGTTTGAACCATAGTCCATAGTCTTTTCCGTTGTGTTAACTTTTTTAAAACTTCAGAAACTATTTTACTGAACTAAAACTACGAAACCCTTTTTACGGACCTTTCTTCGACCTATGACCCATGGTTGGACTCGTAAAGTCCTTTCTTATTTTCTGGACCTCATTCACAAAGGGTATATACGCGTTGTACATAGGTCTATGGACTGTGTTGTTAATTGTAGGTCATTTTCCAGAAAACTCCAAATTTCCATCACATCTGATACTCTCATTCACGACACTACAGACCATCAACCATTTCGGCCATTATTGGCCACATGGGTTAACCTACACTTGGAAACTTTTTCCCTTTCTTGAAGTTCATGTTTAAGGAACTGACCTATGGGTTATAACTCCACCTTTGGGTCATACATTGGCCTCATAAACTGACCCCAGGTCATTTTCTGACCAACGTTTCCTGCACTCTTAGGCTCCTAAACTGAGGGTCATTACAATATCTCTCTCTTAGGAACACTCATCCTCAAATGTACTTAAAGGCAAGCTATGAGGAGTACACCATCAGCTAACAACCCAGTATGCATGAAAAATGCAACTTAAACATCATTTCACAAAATTCTCAAAGTTCACATTTTAAAAATGTCTCAAAACAGTCTATAAACATAAAAATAAATGCATGCATCATGTAAAACTAAAATGCGAGGAATTTGAAGTTTCAGGGAAGAATAGCTTAATACCTTAGGCTTGAGTAGAGTGGAATAGATACGGGTAATTCTTCATCATATCCGCTTCCACTTCCCATGTAGCACCCCCATCTAGTTGATTCCTCCAAAGCACTTTGTCAAATGCAACTTCCTTGTTCCTTAGTTTTTTGACTTGCAGGTCGTGAATCTCAATTGGTACCTCTTCATAACTCAAATCCTCTTTAATGTTCACCTAATACAAAGGAACTATGGAGTTTGGATGGCCTATAAACTTTCTCAACATCGACAAATGAAAAACTGGATGAATCAAATGCATCTCATTAGGTAGGTCCAACTCATATGCCACCTTTCCCACTTTTCTCACCACTTTGTAAGGCCCTACATACCTAGGGATTAACTTCCTCTTTTTATTGAACTAAATCACACCTTTTCATAGGAAACACCTTTAAATAGACCCAATCACCAACTTGGAACTCAAGATCCCATCTCATAACATCGGAGTAAGACTTTTGCCAACTTTGGGTCGTTTGCAACTTTTTCTTTATGCTTTTAATTTTCTCCATAGCATTCATGTCTAAGTCCAGTCCTATTAATGTGACCTCACTGACTTTAAACCACCCAACGGGTGATCTACATCATCTACCATACAATGCCTCAAACGGTGTCATCCCAATGTTTGCATGGAAGCTATTATTGTAGGAAAACTCAATAAGTGGAAAATGTTCATCCCAACTTCTCTTAAACTCCAACACACAATCTCTCAACATCCAACATTTGAATAGTCCTTTCAGATTGCCCATTGGTTTGGGGATGAAAAGCAGTACTCAACTTCACCTTCGTACCAAGTCCCCTTTTGAAAGATTTCAAAAAATGAGAGGTGAATTGGACTCCACGATCCGATATGATGGATAATAGAACTCGATGCAACCTTACCAATTCTCGGATATACAAGTGAGTATAATATTTTTCACTAAAGGTTATTTTAATCGGTAAGAAGTGAGCCAACTTTGTCATGCGATCAACTATTACCCATATCAAGTCGAAGTGCATTTTGGTCTTTGGCAAACCTACTATGATGTCCATATTGATATATTCCCACTTCCAAGTAGGAATGTTAATGTCTAGCGCTAAGCGACCCGGCCTATGATGTTCAATCTTAACTTGTTGGCAATTGGCACATTCAAACACAAATTGGGCGATGTCCTACTTCATCCCATTCCACCAATAGATCTCCCTCAAGTCTCTATATATCTTTATAGTACTGAGGTGGATAGAATAGGAAGCGTTTTGAGCTTTTTGCATTATCAACTTTTTCAACTCACCATCATTTGGTACACACAATCTCCCTTGATATTGAAGTATACCATCTTTCCCTTGTAAGAAAACCTCTACCTTTCTTTCTTTCATTGGGAGCTTTTAATTCAAACTGGCTACCACATTGGCTTTCCTCGGGTGATACATCACACGCATGTCATAATCTTTGAAGATATCTAACCATCATTTTTACCTCAAGTTGAGATCCTTTTGAGTGAACACATGTTGGAGGCTCTTGTGTTGGTGAAGACATCCATATGAACCCCATATAAGTAATGTCGCCAAATATTCAAGCCAAACACTATCGCCGCAAGCTCAAGGTCCTGAGTTCGATAATTTTTCTCATGTACCTGTAATTGTCTCAAAGCATAAGCAATTACCTTACCAGTTTGCAATAGCACACACCCTAACCCAATCCTTGATGCATCATAATAAACAACTAACTCATCATTCCCTTTTGGCATTATCACTATTGGAGCCAAAGTTGGTTGATTTTTCAAAGTTTGGAAGCTTTTATCAAACTCATCCATCCACACAAACTTTGCCTTCCTTTGAGTCAACTTGGTGAGTAGAGACGAAATAGAGGAGAAATCTTGCACAAACCTTCTATAATATCCGGCTAGGCCTAAGAAGCTCCTTATGTCAGTTAAAGTTAATGGCCTTGGCCAATTTCTCTCTGCTTTGGTCATCTTTGGATCAACCTTGATACCATCACGTGATACCACATGCCCAAGGAAGGCAATCTCATCTAGCTAAAACTCATACTTGTATCATAAAGCTTTTTCTCCCTTAGGGTTTGCAATACCACCCTCAAATGCTCTATATGCTCCTTCTCACCTCGGGAGTAAATTAGAATGTCGTCCATGAACATCACCACGAATATGTCAAGGTAGGGCTTGAACACTCTATTTATAAGGTCCATACATATAGCAGGTGCATTGGTGAGATCAAATCATATCACTACAATTCAAAGTGAACATACCTAGTCTGAAATGTTGTCTTAAGAATGTCACTTTTCCTTACCCTCAATTAGTGATACCCGAATCTCAAGTCAACCTTGGAGAAGTGTGTAGACCCTCGCAATTGATTAAACAAGTCATCTATCTTTGGGAGTAGGTACTTTTTCTTGATAGTGACCTTGTCAAGTTACCAGTAATATATGCACATACAGAGTGATCCATTTTTCTTCCTTACAAATAACATCGGAGCACCCCATAGAGACTTACTAGGTCTAATGAAACCCTTCTCCAACAAATTCTTCAATTGTTCCTTTAGTTGTTTCAACTCCATGGGAGCCATTCTATATGGAGGGAGTGAGATAGGTTGAGTGTCAGGTAGGAGATCTATGCCAAAGTCTATCTCCCTTTCAGGAGGAATACTCGGTAACTCATCTGGAAAGACATTGGGAAACTCGTTTACAATGGGGATCGACTCAAGGGAAGGAACTTTAGAATTGACATCTTGAACTCTTGCTAGATGGTAAATGAACCCTTTAGAGATCATTTGTTTGGCCTTTAGGAATGAAATAAATTGACCCTTCCATAAAGAGTTACTACCCTCCCACTCAAGAATTGGCTCATTTGGGAATTGAAACTTGACCCTATGGGTTCTATAATAAATGGAAGCATAGGAAGCATACAACCAATCCATAATAAGTATTATAGTAAAATCTACTATAAAGAGCTCAACTAGATCACAAGGCACCAGTTTATGCAAAATAGAAATAGGACAATCCCTAGAGACTCTTTAGGCAACAATGGACTCTCCTATGGGGTTACTTACTTCATAGGGATCATGAAAGACTTCAAGACGTACATAAAATTTATTAGCATGAAACAGAATCATAAATGACAAGTTAGCTCCCGAATCTAGTAAGGCATATGCATCAAAATTAAAAGCTTCTAACATACTAGTGACCACATCTGGTGCATCTTCAACCTCTTGGTGACCATGGAGAGCATAAAACCGGTTGGTCCTTTAGGCACCTTGAACTTTCCCATCTTCGCCTTGAGGCCTTACACTGTCTCTTCTACAATCTTTGGCATGATGTTCGGGCTTCCCACATTTAATGAAAGCATTCAACCCAGCTAGGCACTCTCCTTTGTGAAGTCTTCCACACTTAGGGCAACTTGGGCTTTGGGGCTTAGGAGCAACCCCCTTGTCCTTATTGGTTCGGGGCGGAGGAGTGTTGGTAGACCCTTGTACACCTTGAAACTTCTGACCTCCACTCCTTTGGTGAGGATAGCCCACACTATCTACCTGAGCCCTTTTGGACTCCCTTGCCCTCTCCCTGAGCTTCTCTTCCTCTATTTTCTCCACATAAGTCATCAATCGGGCGATGTTCATCTCCTTCATTAGCATTGTCATCTTATATTCCTTAGATACCAAGTCAAATATGTTGGAGATGCATTTGCTCATGCAGGCCCTCGGATCCCAACCATGAAGCGAGCATACTTGGAGAGCTTAGTGAATTTGAGGGAATACTCCTTCACGCTCAAGGAACCTTGCTTTAGGTTGATAAATTCTTTGACCTTGGCCTCCCTTAGCTCAATCAAAAAGAACTGATCCAAAAAGGCGCACTTGAATTATTTCCATCCAACGAGACTGTCACGACCCGGATTGGGGGCCTAGATGTGACATGGCGAAGGAGAACCCGAAAGTCCTCGATCAAGCCATCATAGCATCATTACACATATCATCTGTTTAGAAACGTAGAAGCTAAGCACATAACACATAAGCTCTAAGGGATTCGGGACTTGGGACTCAAGTTATGGGGACATTTTCATGAATGGGATCAACATGAGTTCACGTAATACATAACAATAATCTCTAATGGAACGGGAAAGGGGAATTCAACTATGGGGGCACAACGAGATTATGGGACTTACCATATAAGCACATAGTCATTCAAATCCCCAACATTCATATCATAAGCATAATAAATGACAATCCTCATAAGCAAGACTAATAAGCAAAGTTTCCATAAACATAACATTCAACATTTCAAGTGTGAGTATAGGAGTTTAGAATTTGTCCATAATCCTCTACAGAGATGAAACGAGGCCTCGATATAGCTTGATGGTCATCCTCAATACATAAATGAAATAAACGACATAATAAAGCTAGGTGGAAATAAAATGGCTATTGCCCTTGAACAAAAGGGCTCACCACTAGTGCAAGTCTTCAAGAGTGATCACACATCATTCGGTGGAATGTAGAAGTCATCGCCGGCACCTACATGGTTAGAGCATGTAGACAAGAGTATGGGTTAGCACAATAAAGTACTAAGTATGTGGGCATGCAAATGCATATGCACATGAGCCTATAGTAACCTATATGTCAAGGGAACATATATAGAAATGAATATAGGAAGTGATATATATCAAGATGCCATGTAAGTCATGATGCATGAATGTCATAATGCGTAGTATAGAGGGGATGGAACCATAACTGACATCACAAGTCCATGTGAGTTACAACATGAACCTGTCCAATGAGACCCCTCATTGGGTAAGAGAAGATTACTTGCCAAAGGTAATCTACGTCACACCTTACGCGAAACAATACACATTTTGGAGGATGGCCACCTTCCTTACGGGAAACAATACCCATTTCGGAGGATTTCATAACATAGCATAACATATCATATCATATCGTATAACATCATATCAAGGCATACCTTACCGGAAACAATACCCATTTCGGTATCAAGGCGTACCTTACGGGAAACAATACCCATTTCGGTAGCAACCCATGTAGGCTCATGGTTTGATGGAAAGGAGTATGGACCCTGTGAAGATAGTGCACCCGCCATCAATCCCTCAGTACTAAGTCATCATCCCATAAGAATACGTATACATATATACATGCATGCTTAGAAACAGAAACTTGACACTTAAACTTCAAATCATGTAACCTGGGCTTAGAAACCAAACATACTTTCAAATACTTCATGCATACTTATCAAGAGTTAAACATAGTTCAAAATCATGCATCATGGGGATAAAAAGCCAAACCAACCTTCATGCCATGCTTCATGAAAAACGTAGCTCCATATCATATCATATCAAAGTGGTGCAAGCACCCAAGATGCTCCAAGAGCCATATCATATCAAATCATAGACTTAGTGTGATCGTAACTTAGCCTTAACCCATAACTTAGTCAAACCATAGTAAAAATCATGTTAGTGACTTAGCCCACATCAAAACTTTCACAATAGACTCATGAATCATACATGCAATACCATGAGGACAATATGAATAGCACGGGTAATGAAATTCAAACTTTGCATTCAATTTAGGAGTAGTTCATGTGAAATTCAAGTCAAATCATGAAGAAAATCCACAATCAAAACATAATGCAATATACCCATGCATATGAAAATCATTAAGGAACATGCACATTGATAATTTAAACCTTCCAATGGAATACATGTAAATTCAAGTTCAATTTCACCTTAAAACATCATTTGGAACAATATTCATGCATAAATCAAGGGTGTAAGAACATGCATAACTTGATCATAATCAAACAATCAAAATTCATGTAATTCAACCTCAAAATATCAATTAAATCACCTATAATCTACAGCACTCAAGTCCCAACAAGAAATTGCATTAAAATTTAAGAACCCATAACTTAAAGAAATTGAAATTCAT
>JBCEWC010019323.1:0-11482 GCA_038996855.1 Solanum aculeatissimum
GCAACATATTCTTAAAATTTATCCAACAAACCAAACACTCAATAAAAAATAATCTCAACATAACTTATCCCATCATTGCTAATCCCAACACAACTTATCCCATCATAACTTATATTCAAACCAAACGACCCCTTATGGTATTAATAAAAAGAGGTAGTGCTTCAGTGAAACTGCTTAATACCATCAAAATATATGTACTCTGATGATATCAAAGCGGAAGAAACAGTGTTTTAGTGAAAATACTATTCAATTACTTTTTAATACCATTCGAGTATAGAAACTCTGATGACATTAAAGAGGAACAAGCAGTGTTTCAATGAAAAGACTGCTCAATTACGGCTTGACACTATCAATACATATATATTCTGAGGGTATCAAGGATGAAGAAACAGTGATCCGGTGAAAACACTACTCGTTTACTCCTTCGTTTACTCCTTGATACCATTAAAGTATATATACTATGATGACATCAAAGAGAAACATGCAGTACTTCAGTATGGTAAGTATAAAAGAATGTCTTTTACTTTTATAATATAGTATGTTTATGACAACAAGATTAAAGGAAATTATAATATATTTCACAAATTATTAATTTAAAATTATAAGATTTTAAAATCTTCATTATTTTCTCTAACTGTGGGGTAAGTCAACCGAACCAAATAAACAAATTGAGATGGAAAAATACTACAAAATTATTCAAATATTTAAAACTCAAACAGCTTAAAATACGTATACTGATTTTCCCAATGTCAGCTTCTGTTCCATTTAATTTGGGAACTCCTGGATGGTACTGGATAGGGCATCATTTTTGCTCAACTTCTAATAAATTTCTAGAATAATGAAGGATCTATTTGAAGCAATCATATACTCATGTCAATATTAACTCTATTTGAGACAGGTGCATACATACATCTAAATAAAAAGAAGTCCATGTAACGCACATACACACAAGAAAAAAGAAAGAGGTGACAGATGCCAAAAACAGCACGATAATGTTAATGTGGCTTGAAACAGCACTATTACAAAGAAGTGCTACATAACTAACAACAAATGCCAGGAATTCTCAGGTAATGTATAAGAATCCTTTTCACTTCCCGAATTTCCAAACTCTGATATACTTATCATTATGTGTAGTAACAATTTTCTCCATCCCAACAGCTAAACATGTGATTTGTGGCTTGGAAGTTCTTGGCATAAGATCAATTCGATCATCTTCAGACAGCCTTTTTACTTTGCGGCTCTCAATTTGCACAGTTCCAAATCTCTCTGTTGAACGATGTAACACAGTGCTACTATCATCCATAATGCATCTCGAAATTACTTCACCAGTTACCTGATCCACAGTCCTTAACACACCGTCGATTCCACCAACTACCAATGTCGAAGTGTCATTCACAAGGTGATGCATAGAATAAACAACATTTGGAGAAACTCTTGTTTCCCATAGAGTTCTCGTCGTGTTCCTGTATCAAGCATTTTCAAGATTGAAATAACCAGAAATTAGAAATATTAAACTACATAGGCAAGTAATATTGTGACTCAGAGCAGATAGCAGCAAGCTGTTGCTAAACAAATCCAATTCATCATCTAAATGTATAATGAAAAGAGTTCACATTCACATTTGAAGATGAGAAAGACTGGAGAAATCTCACATTAGCCTCTCACAGGCTTTTCTTTTCGAGTTTATGCCTTCACCTAAGAAACAGCCATCTCTCAGAATGAAGGATTTTTGGTTCATCACTGCAATATCAGTCGAGAATGAAACTACTGTACCCACTGGATCAAATTATTTGACACAGATATTTGGTTTACATTTTTGAGTTACCTTCACAAGGTCCAAAGTTCTCTCTCCTCCAGCCCTTTAGTACCTAATTAAAACTGGACTTCTCTCACATTAGCCCCTCACCGGCTTCTTTTTTCAAGTTTATGCATGTACATTCTTTCATCTCTCTCGGAATGAAGGATGTTTTGGTTCATCACCACAATCTCAGTCAAGAATGAAGGATGTTTTGGTTCATCACTGCAATCTCAGTCAAGAATGAAACGACTCTGCCCACTGGATCAAATTATTTGACCCTGATATTTGGTTTGCATTTTTTGAGTTACCTTCGCATGGTCCAAAGTTCTCTCTCCTTCAGCCTTTAATTTAGGGCTTAATTAAAGTTTTCCCCCTCTGTACTTGAAAGGGAGGCCAATTTAAGAGTCAAGTATTGATACCCTTGAAACAATTCTGTATCCCAGTCATCCTTCCATTCTTAAAAATACTTTACATTTCAAAGATAACATATACTAGGCCCTACTTTACCCTACCTACATACTTCAGAACAACAAATCAAAGAAGCATGCGACCTTCGCTTCAAGCCAATTTGTTCATCTTTCATTATGCTGATTGCTCAAGTTCAATGCAGTTTTGGAATGCAAACATTATGATTGATGGAACCTTTCAAGTTTCAACAAACTTAGCCCTTCATTTTCAATAGTATATTTCAAGAGATCATTATCAATTTTAAAATTGATCTCAAGAACCACATGTAAATCCACGTACGGTATGTGTTTTATTTCATTCCATTTTTAGACCATCGTCAGCCAGAGAGAAATAGTAAGCTCTTTTTTCATTGTTCTTTCCCTTTCTTACTTCTCATTCTTCTCTCTCCACCTTTTTTCTTTTATCCCCCTTTCCTTCTTTAACTAAATAGCACTTGCCCCCAATATCCTACATTTGAAATCTCTGAAGTTCTGGTACTGGTTACTAAAATAGCATTTACAATAACTCAAGTCTCAGAAAAACTAGATTTAAAAATTTTAAAAGTGAAGAATGAACTCTGGGGGAATTTTATATGAAGAGATTGAGCAACTTTTGTCATACTCATAAGCAGACTCGAAAAATTTATGAATGTGAGACATCCCGAATTTATCATTTACTGAAACAACATATAAAAGGATTGACGAAGCTACTGTCTAAGGATCAACAACACCAATTATTGCACAGAAGCACGGAACAAGATCAGAAAGGCTGGGTTCCGTAGAAAAACATATGAGAATGTCCATTCATGTTTTAGACAGTTCTACAAACCTGAGGTCCCAACAAGACACATTTCCTGCAGTTGATCCAGTAAATAGCATATAGGAGCTAGGGTTGAAACACAAAGTCTTGATCCCTGTCAGAAGAGATTCAAAAACAGAGAAAGAAAACGAACAAGAAATCAGATAACTAAGAGAAAATCAACATTCTAAAAGAAAGACAAAAAAATAAAAAATAAAAAACAAAAAAAAATTGAGCCACAGGTGGAACATAGAGTCTTGATCTCTCTGGCAAGAGATTTGAGAAGCATAGAAAGAAAAACAAATCAGAATTCCGATTACAAAGAGAATCAAGATTCTAAAAGAAATACATCCAGGATCTACGTAATAAAGCGTGTAAAGCATTTGTACACTTCCTCTTCACTAGTTGCTGATTAGACGACAGTTTAAATAATCTAACCAGAAAATACTTTCTACAAGGTTAGAAAATATAGATTCTAGGGTTTCTTATGCGGTGTCATAAACATAACACTTGCCAGATTTTCTCCAGAAAAATTATTAAGAAAAAACAAAAAGTGCCAAATGCAGAATAAAGTAACTATACATTCCCTAGACAGCCTTCTAGTTTATGATACATTTCTCTTCTCTCTTCCAGCAAAGCTAAAAAGGAGAATAGATAACTCTGTAGGATACTCCCTGTACTAGAAGTAAAGACAACAGTTCTTGTTCACCAGTAAGATTACAAAGCCAAAAACAATAGTAGGCTCAGTATCAAGAACCCACGTCTACACACCCGACTAATTCCACTGGATACCTGCCACCTCCTGCCAACAACAAATACTATGTAACTCTATCCACCAAAGTTAGGACAGCTGGGAAGAAATCACCTAGTGTTTTTGACTATGTTGTGATTTAGCCTGAGACATCAGGGTTCTCAACTCACCTCATTGACCACTAGGCCACATCCTTGTGTGTTGTTATTTAAGTTATGGGGATCCGTCCAAGTTAAAATGCCAAGAGCTTTTATTATTATTATTATTATTATTATTATTATTATTATTATTATTATTATTATCATTATTATATTTATCCGTGGTGTCTGGGCTACCTTGAGCTCATTTCGACTAATTCCACGGAGTACTTGCTATCTCTCACCAACACCTGTCCTAGTTAACTCTGTCCCCTAAAGCTTAAACAAATGGGAAGAAATTACCAAGTGTTTTTATCTCAATAGGGATGTGAACCCGAGACCTCATTGTTCTCAACCCACTTTGTTGAACACTAGGCCACAACCTTGGATGTAGAAGCTTGTTATTAAAATTATGGGGATTTATCAAGGAAAAATGACTTGAGGAAGCCAATTATGAGTTCATAGCCATTCAGGAAAGAGAAATCAATGGCAAGGGATGTAGAGGCAACGTTCTATAAGTTATGAGTGTATTGTGGATCTCACAAAATATATTTAACAAACCTGCAGAGTAGGTTGATCCCAGCAGAATAACTCGCTGATCGGAAGAAAGATCTGATAGTGAAAGGGTGCCGAGAGAGGAACCACTAACAAGCAATTGGTCATCAGTAAAAGCTAAGCAAGTAACAGGCCCCTGATGCATCCTGCAAGAATAGAGCTAAGCAAGTTAGCTACATACTAGTCTTGAATATTATTTTGAGTTAAGGGTCAAAAACATACCTAAACTATTCTAGTTTTTTGAGTTCCATACCTGAACTATTGAGTATGAGCTTCCTACCTGAACTATTGAGTATGAGTTTCCTACCTGAACTATTGAGTGTTAGTTTCCTACCTGAACTATCACCCAATAGTTAATGAAATATACCTCGACTAGTTTTTGATGATGTATTTATACTCTCTTTTGTTTAAAAATTTTGCCACGTAAAAAAATAATTCCAACGTGGGAAATCTAAATAAATTAATGTTGGGTTAAATGTTAAAACTATCACTATATAAATTAATTTATTCCAACGGTGACATCCACCATCTTCCTCTCCACCTTAATAGCCATAGTCTTGTATTTGTCGTGACATCGATAACTTCAACTTGAAAGGAAAGAGTAGAGATTTTAAAAAGAAGTCACTTTAAAAAATTATTGTGTCAGCAAATAGAGTCGTTATATATGTCAAGTGGATGAAGATATTATTGACAAACGCGCTAGAAGTATTTCTAAACAAACATTTGCTTTATTCAATGTCTGGCTAACCATTGATGATAGTTCATGTAGGAAACTCACCCACACCCAATAGTTCGGGTATGAAACTCAATAAAGTGGGATAGTTTAGGTGTGTCTTTGACCCATAACTCTAAGGGTGAAGAAAGGAGAAAATACAGTACATGGTTGGACAGGAGGGGAGGAGAAGGCACCAATTATGCATGTCTGTTAGGGAGAGAGGAAGAAATCACAATTTGTTGGCACTTGGCATTAATACCATCAGGGATCGTTTGGTATGAGGTATAAGTTATAATAATATCGGGATAAAATATAGGATTATTTTATCCCATGTTTGGTTGGAGGTATAAGGTAATCCTTGAACTATTTATCCCATATATATGGTGGGATAACTTATCCCAGGCTAACTTATCCCGGGATTAATTATCCTGGGATAACATGTTGCCAACCAAACGACCCCTTAATGTGTCCAGGTCTATTTAGAGGTTACAAGGAGTTACATTTAAAATAAGCATATCGTTCCTCCATTTCTTTTGGGTGCAAACTAACTTTTGATCCAGATGATATTTAGACACGACAACGGATTTGCAGAACTTGTAATTACGCCTCCTGCACTGGCTTAGTGCAAATATTGTAAATATATTATGTAGCCATCAAAAAAAAAAATAATCCTCTATCCTGTCTGGTTCTATCTATAACAAAATTTTGTCATTCTTCATCCCCCACCCTTTTTTCCTCTCCTCTAATCCAGACACCTTAACCCGATTTAACAATAATTAGCTGATATTGATTGGTTTCCTGAACTGATTTGCTTATTATAGTGTTGGAATTTGTTGATAAAAGACACCACATAATTATAAGCACATCAGCTTCCTATCTCATTCTCCTTCCTGACTATTTCCTTTTATCATTTTTGTTCCTTTCAGCGGTTCTGACAGCGGAAACAGAGGATTATTTCTCTGTGTGTGGTGGTTTGGTGGCGGGCAAATGCTGGCAGAGGGATCTTTAGGATATAAAATTACCAGAGAGAAGCATAAATTCCATGTCAGCTATTAAAGCAATTATGATTTAGATTATCGTCACAAAACAGATTATTGTCTATGTGCACATGTGCAAGGGACGCAATGATTAAAAACAACTTATAGTCTATGTGCAAGAGAGGCAATGATCAGGAGAAAATCATTTGTACCTATGAGAAATATAGGAGAAGAATATTATTGAATTGTTTCTACGTTATTACATAGAGACTATTTATAGACACTATAATACAATCCTTTACCAAGTAGGATACTATTTACTATTTCTATTCTTACTACTATTTCTATTTTTATTCCTCTTCTAAGTAGGATTGTATTATGCTTGTTCCTATTCTAACCTTCCCCCTCAAGTTGGTGCATACAAGTCATATGTACCTAGCTTGTTACAAATGTAATTAATATGAGGACCGATGAGGGGCTTGGTGAGATAATTGCAAGTTGATCACTTGACTTTACAAAATTAACAATCAATCTCAGCGCGCTTGGTCTTCTCATGAAATACTGGATTTGATGCATAATGTTGAAAAAACACAGAGTGATAAATTCCTGAATTGCAATGTTGAACTTTCCAAACCAAGCTTGAGAAGACTGTTTCATAACATAGAATGACTTACACAATTGACATACAAGGCTACCAGACTCTCCCTGAGCAACAAATATTAGCCACGGGAGAGAAAATATCATTGTAATCCAACCCAAATATTAGAGTATATCTTCTTTTTTTGGTGGGTATCAGTAAATCTAAAACCTAAAGAAAACACTTCACGAAAACTCAAATTTGTTGAAACACATTGCAATGGTCACTGGGAAGTGCTCCAAATCTAATATAAAATACATGGATCATCTCGAAATCAAGAGATGAGTAGATGTTAAACAAAAAAGTCACTGTAAAATTGGTCGAAACTTGCTCTTGCACTGGATTATTAGATTTAATGGTTGAAAGTAGTCACAAATTGAGAATAAAATTAAATGGGTAGGGTCAGAATGATGACACGACCCTATTAAGCAAGAGAATTATATGGTTAGAATCAGAATGATTTCATGACCCTATTGGAAAATAGAAATTATATAGGTAGAGTCATATTGACAGCACAACCCTACTGAAAAAAAAATTTGTATGGATAGGGTCGAAATGAAGGCACAACAGATGGCACGGTGCTATGCAAATTGATTATGAAAAGTAGTCACAGGAAGGATGGCATGGTGCTACACAATTCAGATATGAGAAAGTAGTCGTTGAAAAGATGCACGACGCAATGCAAATTAGATATGAGAAAATAGTCACAAAAAAAATACATGGTGACCCAACTTTTGCTAACATAATCATTGGCCAGATGGACGGCATGTATGGGTCATAGCTGTCGGCCGACAGCGTAAGCTCTTTGATTTTCTACAAGGTCCGTAGAAGCTCTGATAACAAGTGAGAAACATAGGAGAAAAATATTATTGAATTGTTTCTACATTATTATATTGAGACTCTATTTACAGATACTACAATACAATCTTTACTTTTTCTCAACTAGTGCACAAAGCATGCAAAGAAATGAAACAGAATCATACTTTATTATTTGGGAACACTTTCTGCTGTATAGGTCAAATACACGAACCTTTCCATCCTCACATCCAATCACAGCTTCAGGATCTACATAACTGGAAAGAAGCAATGAATTACAATCAGCAAACTACAAAAGAAGCATCGTAAGGTCTGAGATGGACCACATAAGCAGCACAGACTTTCCAACATGGAGCTATGACAGTTAACAAAGCAGAGAGCATCAAGTAACTCAAAACTTTACACATGCATAATGGTCTTCTCGCAAGCCTTTATCTCAATATCAAGGGGATCTGAGTTGGTGTCCCTTTAGCACCATTTCATCAAATAAAAGTACAAACTACTTTCTCCATTTAAGAAATGTTTGATTCTTCTTCATATGGACGACATAGAGATCTCAGCCGAAACTAGAACGATTAAGATACTGTAAGTCAATTATTAAATGACATGATTATGACACTGACATTGCCTCTTCCCACATTGCTGATGGAATACGAAAGGAAAAAAGATGAATAACAAAGAGGTTTACACACCGCATACAGAGGGCCTTAGTAAATAAGTTCTCACGTGAGGAAAATACATTTCTCGTCTCTGTACGATTCCAGATGCATATACGGGTGCCAACCAAACCAACAACCTGTACCAAAACATTTCCAATATCATATACAGAAAGAGTATGTCAGACCTGATTAATGATGTCAAAAAAGATATTCCATCCTGTCAATGGTGTCAAAATGAGCAATGAGTTTGATGCCCACTTGTTAATGCACTTGTGTTTTGCAACAGAGGAAACTTTAACAAGGACAAACCTATGTCATCCCTGAAGATAAATGAGCTCTTTCTTATGATACTTTATGGCCAATAAAAGCTTCATGAAAATGTGCAGTGTGTCCAGTATTTTTTGATTGAGAGCATTGCTAGAGGATACTAAAGCAAATACATACAATTTTAGTTTGAAAATAACAGTTCCTCCCTTCCTTGGCATTGCAATGGTAAAATGATTGATTCCTTTGATAGTGTTAATTGACCTCACAGGATTAGCTCACACTTCTTAGTCCTAGATTTCATGGTGTTGTCTTATGAGGACATCTGTTTGACTCCTTCACACTCTTCATCCTCTTATTGTGAGTGTTTTTAAAAGCGAAAAGAGTGAAAAAAAAGCGACAAGATCCATAGGGTTTGAAATGAAAAGCATGAAGTGAAGTGCACAACTTACAAGAAATCACCTACACTTGGCGCAAATTATTACTTTAGTCACCAAACTATTGACAGTTGGAAAAATAACCCTCTACTTGATTAAGTGAATTAAAAACACCCCTCTTATGCCACGTGTTATCCACGCATACATATATGTGGAATTTTTTGCTAATATGGCGTACACATAAATATGTATACTTAAAAAAACTTTTAAATAATTAAATGCTAAAATTTAGCAATTATAAAGAAGAGAAACAAAATGTGGATCGGAGTTCAATGATCCCCATGACAAGGCTCCCTCTCCAAGTTCCTCAGAATGTTCAAGGTTTGATTTCACTAGTTTGCTAACACTTCTAGTAGGGTCCAACATTTGATCTCTTTTCATATTTTAAATGCTGGAAGTATGTTTTCTGATAGTAGTAAATGTTTTTCAAGGATTGTTGTCATCAATATTCAAATGATTTTGTTTCTGTGAGTAGTATTCAATTTTTCTTTTTTGATTGTTCAGCTATATTCAAATAAGTAGCACTCCCTTTTTGTATTAGTGATGGTGTATGCACTCATGATTATATTCTTCCATCTACATTATTGGGAAAGACATATTGAGATGCTGCAGTTCCTTGCGAATTTGTTAATGAATTAGCATATGCAAACGATTGGTTAGATTTCTGAGATGCTGCAGTTCCTTGCGAATTTGTTAATGAATTAGCATATGCAAACGATTGGTTAGATTTCTACTTGTGTATAACCTGGAAAAAACAGGTGAAAATCTGTCTTGCCAAAATTGTGAGCATGAAGTAGTACTCCCTTGTCTCAGGTGACAAGTTTTCCTTTTGGAATGATCCAAAATGTTTGATATACTATTATTTATAAACCTTTCTCATATTTTACTTCTCCAATTTTTTTTTACTGTTTAATTGTGAACTTTCTGTTTATGGAGATTGATTCTTGAGATAATGGTTTCCCGAAAACATTCTCTCTATCTCTATGAGGTAGTGGTAAGGTCTGCGTACATTTTACCCTCCCCAGACCCCACTTGTGGGATTTCACTGGGTATGTTGTTGTTGTACCCCACTTCCATCCCCTACCTAGTACCCACCACCCATCCCCCACCCTTGCCCTTAAAAAAATTTAAAAGAAATTTTTAGGGTGGGTGGTGAAGTGTGGGGTTGGGGTACTAGGTAGGGGGATGGGATGGAGTAATATAAGAAAATTTAAAGGAAAAAAATTCTTCTTTTCTTCTTTAATAGCTAAAGTCTTAGCACTTTAAATATTTTTTTAAATATATATGTGTGTGTGTGCGCGCGCGCGTGTGTGCCATATCATCAGAAAATTCCATATATACGTGTGGGTGGATGACATGTGACATAAGAGGGGTGTTTTTAAATTTACTTAATCAAGTAGATGGGTGTTTTTAAAGCTGTCAATAGTTGGGGAACTAATGTAATAATTTGCGCAAGTTTAAGAGTGTTTTCAATACTTATCTCTAAATTAAATAAGGTATATAAATTTGGTAATACATAATCAAAGTGTAATACTAATTAATATAACTAATCTTACAATACAATAAATGAATAAAATGAACAGTACATTGAACTCACCTTACCCTCGTCAAAATCAAAATCAATTAACGGGGCCTTATCGACAAGGAAATATTCATCCAAACATTTGCAGCTTTCTGCCGACCAGAGACGCATGGCCTGGATTGCAAGGAGTGTAAAATGTAACTTTAAAACCAGGTCCTTTTTGCTGTGAACAAGGCATGCAGAAACATGTGGCCGATGGCAAAAGACTAGTCATGATTCATGAATATCATTTCTTCTGGGAGAAAAAATAGAAGGGATATCATGATACGCGATAGCAATTTATGTGGTAGTGCTTTAGAGAAACAATGACACTTGTCAAAGATATCCAATTCATAATAAACTCAAGAAAGAGAAATACCTACTACATATTTCAGAGAAATTAAAAAGAAAACATGATCAAGGATGTTGTACTGTTACATTTCCAGATATATTCTACAAAAACCAACAGACAACAGTCATCTCCACTTATTAGGCACAATAATGTTTCTCCAGCAAGAACCCAGGGAGCTCCCTGGCTGCTCAGCCCACACATTGTGTACTGGCTTTATCATAAAGTCTTGTTGCCACAACGACTGATAGACAACGGAAGTGCAAAGAAAATCTATGGGACTCTGCCAACCAAACATCAACAAAATGTGGGTAATCTAACAAGTGCAGATGAAACAAGCACTATGTGTGCTACAGGTTTCTTTTATCAGAAATTCACACTAATTTCAACTGCAGAATTGAAGTATCTTAGAAGGAAAAGGAGATATCATGGAGGACATATTAGGAGGAGGGTTTAATGAAATGAAGAGAGGCAGTTCTAATGGAATCATACTTTTGCATGTATTACTCCCTCCGTCCAACTTTACTTGGCCCCTTTTGACTTGGCACAGGGATTAAGAAGTAGTAAATGATAGGGGTAAT
>JBCEWC010019324.1:0-11480 GCA_038996855.1 Solanum aculeatissimum
ACTCTTATTTTAGAGATAATATTTGACATAAAAACTTTTAAAGAATAAGTTATGTCCCATGGGCAAGAGTTGACACAATTTTTTGTATTTTGATTTTTGAGATGCTCTAAACTCTTGTCTTATAGGTAAGATTTAGATAAAAAAAACATTGCAAATTATGTTTTATGGGCAAGACTTGACACTATTACATGATCTATAACTCTTGCCTCTTGGCCCAAAGACTTCCAAATAACAAGTTAAGACTCAAGGGCAAGGTTTGACACTATCACATTATGTCTTGATTTATTAGATGTTCTGTAACTTTTGTTTTAGATGCAAAACTTAGACCAAGAACTTAACAAATTAAGCCCATAAGCAAGACTTGATAACTACATTGTGTTTTGATTTATCATATATATAACGTTTTCATTATGTTTTGATTTATCATATATATAACTTTTGTCTCTAAGCCCATATACTTCAAAACAACAAGTTAAGCTCCATGGGCAAGACTTGACATATCACATTTTGTTTTGATTTATGGAGTACTCCATAACTGTTGCCTTAAAAATTAGACTTGTTAGTCCAAGGACTTCAAAATAACAAGTCAAGTCTCATGGGCAAGATTTGACATTATCGCATTACGTATTGATTTATGTGATGTTCTATAATTTTTCCTCAAAAACAAGACATAGACAAAAATTTTCAGAAGTTACAACATCCCATGGACAAGATTTAAAAAAATAGAAATAGACAAAAAGAAAAAAAAAGAAGAGAAAAAATAATTAAAAAAAAAGAAAGAGAAAAAACAACAAGTTAAGGAAAAAGAAAAATAAAAATAATTAAAAAATAAAGAAAAATAAATAAATAAAAGTTAAAAAAAAAGAATAAAAAGACAAAGAAACAAAGGAGAAAAATAATAAATAAAAGAAAAATAAAGAAAGAGAAAATAGAAAATTTGAGAGAAAATTGAGTATAGAGAGTTTTTTAAAAGATAGTTAAGGTGTAAAGGGGTAAAAATGTCTTCAATTCAATTTAAAGTGAAAAAGATGGTAGTTTTGTAAAACTTCTCTTATTGAGGGCAAAATATCAAGCCCATCACATTTGGTGGACATTCTATGTAATATTCTCTCTAACTTTAGCTTAATTAAATTCCCAATGAACAATCATTTTATGTTATGCGAGACTCCGTGTTTTTCGTCTTTCATAATATACATAGTGTGGCATGTTGTATAAGGAATATATGACTTTGGATAGAATCTAAGGGTAATAAGGCTTTAAATAGGTGATAATATCAAGGGATTAAAGTTTTAAGTCAAAGGAATCCCCTAAATACATATTCGGGATTAGAGAGATGACCCAAGTAGCACCTCACCCTTTTTGGAAGATTTAAATTAAGTTTCACCTCTCAAATAGGACTAAGAGTGCATAATTTGATAATAATGGACTGTTAAGAGGTATTTTAATATCCCAAAGTTCATATGTTAAGTTTTGGAGTCAAGAAAGTTGCAAGATAAAGATTGACTAAAGTTACCGTAAGCTTCTTTAAGAAACCCTTCTTAAATTTGAGTCAAATGTATCAGACCATATCTCCTCAATTATAAAGAGTTAGAAGGTCTATGACACATTCAATTGAATCTCTACGAGTCTAGTTTGCAATGCACAAAACTGTGCATCAATCCGACTTCAGAATAAAAAGTTATGAGAGTTTTACCATGATTGCCCGAGCAGAAAATCGGGTCATGGGCCGGGTTGGGTCAAGCCCACTTAAATGTTGGCTAATTTCACTTTTTAAAGTTCAAAATAAATCATTTTCGTCCCAAAACAGTAGAGAAGTTGAATAGAAAGCTCCCATCAAGTCCCTAAGTGATTTAGGTAAGTTTTTTGCATTTTCACTGTTAAAATTCGCCTACGTGCCTTACGCTTTGCGATTGTTTTTCCCTTTTATTAGCTGTGTTTGGGGCTATTTTTGGACTATGAAAAAGTGGTGTTCTTACTGGTTATTGTATGTTTGCAGCTGGTTTGTTTAGATAATCATTTTGGGACTCTTTTATGACCATTTTGATGAAGTTCTGCAGACGTTTCCTCGCGTAAATGCTATATGAAAAATCTGGCCATTAATGCTAATTTATGTGTTGTTTATAGGTGTTTGTAGGCTGCTTATATATAGTTATTGCGAAGCTTAGGACGTAAGGAACAACGTTCGCGAAGAAATTTTGGGCATTTGGACGTCCGTTGGAAATGTATGTTAAGGCTAAGCCCCGTATCTTCTTTTAGCACGAAATTCGGGAAGTTCCTAAAATGTCAATGCAATATTTTACTATTCTGTTGCTAAAAAGATCTTCTGTAAAAGACATTGGGATCGTAGCTGAATTATCTTTATTACGATATTAGGTTGGCATTCCATTTATTCGCTCAAACTGGACATTCAATATTTATATATCAATTTATCGGTTTTTCCTGACTACCGGTCCATATGTTGAGGTGTTGCTCTTTTTGGTGTGGTGTCACAAAAAAATAAAGGCAGATTATGAGGGGAATATAGTATTCATAACCAGTCCTTCTTCCATACTAAAACTATAGTTGAAACACTTAGAAAGTAACACATTGATTTCTAATAATCTGCAGTATAATGCTCTTATTTAAAATACTAAGACATTTAATTCTTTTTAAATACTTTCTTTTACTAATTGACACTGAACAAGGTACAAGCATTATGTGAAGCACCTTTACGAATATTTTCAAAGTTAAGGCTTCATTGTAACTATTAAGTTAAGCTGTCAAACGTATTCAAAAGATATGTAAGACCCCACGGGTCATGTGTATATGCTATGACAATGATGATGTTATGAGGATAAGTGTACCAATGAGCCAAGATTGGTTGAATTCATGTTATGGCTTACTATGTGAATTAATATCATACATGACACATTATGCATGAACTTCGAGCTATAATCGGAGGTATGAGGCCTATTTGCCCAACTGACTATATATATGTATATGATACGGATGACCATAGGTTGACAGATATGATACTGGGTGGCTCCCAGAAAGGACCACCATTGCTAGCATTTTGTTGGGTATGTCATGCATTTGCATCTATATATATGTATTGATCACGACATGAGATTACTCGAGCATACCATATGCATATTTGATCATTAGGAGGCTTAATGTTGGCCAGGAAAGTTACCTGAGTCTTGGTTACAGGTGGTATTTCTAATACCCTTTTTATTGCAGTTATCTATGGTTTCACTTTTTGCCTTACATACCAGTACATGTTCATTCGTACCAACGTCCCGTTGCCTGGGGACACTGCATTTTATTTCGTGCGTGCAGGTTCAAGTAGGGACTCTGATCGACCCCTCCACTAGAAGCCCAATTCAGCTGTGAGTTGGTAAGCTTCACCTCTTCCTAGAGCTTCACAAGATGCTTACTTTTTGTTGTACAGTTGGGTATAGTCGGGGCCCGGTCCCGACAGTGTTAGTGACTCTCTTAGAGGCTATTGTGGACATATTATTTTGAGTTGATTTTTCTTGTACCTTTCAGTCTCCAGTCACAGGATTGGTATGTATTGATAGTGTGTGACTGTACCACTGTTATTGCAACCTTGTCGGTTGACCAGTACTTTATCATTTTGGCTTACCTATCCTGATATGCTTGGTTCATTGATGACCAGGTCATGACCTAAACGGTCCAGGCTTAGTTTTTTAGATGTTATGATGCCCGTTCTTTTGGCCCCTAGTTTAAGTAACTAACATGTTCAGTGACTTACTCAACCAATGGTGGTATCGAGTGCCAGTCATGCCTCCCCATCTTTTGGGGGCGTGACATGTTAATTCGTTTTAAAGTGATTTTATACTTTTACTGCTTAGTCATTTTCGACAAAATTTTTAATTATTTATAAATTGGTCAAGTTGTTAATTTTCTCTTAAAAATATTGTCTTTAAAATTTCAAGTCCTTTTGAAAGTCCCAACAAATATTGTCTTTTTAAAAAAAATATTTTTTTTCAAGTCTTTTTTAGTTAGTTGATTTTTTTTTCAAAATTTTGCCCATTTAAGAATATTTCAAGTATTTTCTTAAAGTAATTTTTAATTTCTCCTTTTTTATTACTTAGTCAATTTTGGTGGCAAGTTTATTTTCTTTTGAACTAGTTTAATTGTTTTGTTTAAAATTTTAGAGATTTAAAGTTTCTTTTATTTCTAAATCAATTGTTTAGGTTGTTTTTTACTCACTTGGATATTTTTGAAGATCCTTTGAAATGACTTTTTTTTTCTTTCCTTATCAAAAACACATATCTCCAACGTCACACATCTAAAAATACTCTTTTCCCAATTAATAGAAATGACGACTCTACTGGGAATTTGATTAAGTTCTAATCCTTAGATTAAAATTATTTGACTAACTATTCAGGATTGTAATAATTAGTAACTTTATTTTGTTTATTTGCAATTTATTTGTTTACTTTTGAATTATAAATTGTCATTTCATGTATAGAATTTTTCGCCAATTGGCCTTTTTTATTTTTTTTTTACTAAAATGACGGTTATGCGGGTCATAACTATTCAATAAAAAATTTCATCGGGGTACCATGATGAAGTGAGTTGATCTCGAGCGGTCAACGATCGTTAATTCTCCAGCCTAGGTTGTCCACCTAGATCACATGTCTACTTTCAAAATGAAACCCACTCTTAGTCCACCTAGAGTAGAGTGAAACCAAAACCCTGTAGTAACATTTGCCTAGACCAACCCAATATCCAAGGGTATTGAGCCCATCAGTAGCCCACCTTGAGTCCAAAGTGACCCTTGACCCAAATGGACAATCATATTATGTGCTCAATTTTGAAAGATGTATTTGTTATTTAAACAAGTCATTGTCTTGCAGGTTTGGGGCGTTTCTAATTTCTTCTATTTTGTAGATGATCGAGAAATTTCCAAAGTTTGACATGGTCAACAACACTCTTGATCTCCTTAGTGTTTGGTGGAAGAATCTTAACAAATGTTCACAGAACCAAGTCACTACTCATCTAGGATATCTCCCGTCGTTAATGAATCTCCAAGCATGACCTGCATTTATCAAGGTTATTAATCAATTTTGGGATAGTAAGAGGATCCAAGCCAGCCTAGGTGTAACTGATGTGCTGCCAAAATACGACACTTTTAATGCTTTAAAACTTAGAATTTTGTGTGTTTTCTAAGTGATGTTAGTGTATTTGATGTGTTTTTATGTTGGTTTTACAAGATTACAGGATTTGAGAGGTTTTTGTGAAGGTTGTAGGATTTATCAGCTTTTTGGTAATGTACGAGACCACTTACTGGCCGTGGTTTGATCCACGAGTCGTAGGTAGAGGTTCGTGGTCCTGATATACTGTTAGGTTGATTTACTGAAGTAAGAATGACGATTAACAGGACAGGTCATGGTTTATTACATGACCCGTAGTCTTGTTCGTGGATAGAAGGCCTAGAGTTTTGAAAGTTAACAGGACGGAGGAGTTTACAGGCCGCAACCCATACTATGAGCTGTGGAAAGTGTCTCCTACAAAGAAGATAGTTTTTACTGGAGCGTCTATGAAACCCCATGATGAGTCTAAATCTTGAACTCATTTGGGGCTTAGAATGTAAAGAAATATTGTCCTCGATGAGCTATTATGCTTCATATGTTGATAAAATGTGACTTATGACAGAATTGAAGATAAAGTACATAGGTGGACAATACTCAACAAAGCATGGAAAGAAGCAAAAATGCTAAAAGATGGTCAGAAGTGATGTCGTTGATACATTCAGTGCTTCGCTGAAGGGCGACTGAGACCGCCTAATGTTGCAATATCCAAGACCTCAAGTACATGACAAAAAGGTGATACAGGTAGAAGTTCGGCGGATTATCGAATATGATTAGTGAAGAACAAAGATGTCATCGATAGTTGCAGAGACTTGAGCCTTCAAGCAATGCAGAAGAAGGCGGTCAAGTGCACATATGGTTCACCATCAAAGTGCTCGGCGATGGCCAACCTTGATCGTCGAATGGTGAATTGGTACACAAACTTCAAGTCATTTGCACGAACTATAAAAGCTTTTTGACGAGGACGTTATACATAGCATTCCATATTAGATTTTTATAAAGACCTTATAGAGATAGAGAGAGAGAGTACATAAAAGCTTCTTTTTAAAGAAGTGCAAGTGATTTCAAGCTTTAGGAGAAGAAATTGAAGAGATTAGCTGGAGTAATTAATCTTTTCTCTTGTAATTCATCTTACCCATATTCTTAACTACAAATTATGGTATTATTTCTTTACTTTTGAGCATGTATGGCTAAAACCCCTATGTTGGGGTTGTGTTTATAATATGGGTGTTTGATTTATTAGCTGGGTCTATGATATTTTGATTATATTGATGTTAATTTGAGTGAGTTTACACTTATTTCTAAGTTTTATCTATAATCCTAAGGTTGCTAATTATTGTGTTAATTGAGTAATTAGAGTGGGCAATAGGCGTATTAGCTGGAAATCTTTTGGGGTTTCAGTTGAATGCCACAAAATTGGATTCCATGGCTAAAGTATTAGGAAATTTGCTATAATTTCTCAATCCAAGCGTGTCCTTGAGCAATTTGCATGTGAATTCGTAATAGGTTCATGTAAAACACCTTTGCTATCGTAAATGAAGTGTTAGTCACTAGCAACCTAGCTTACTCACATATTGTAACTTGATTAATCAAGTGTGTGGACCCAGTTAATTAGATTTATCCCCATATTCACACCCCGCAACATCTTTCTCAATCTAGTATTAATTTGAAATTTTAGAATTGTTGTTAGCTAATTCTTGATATTTATTTACTCGCAACCCCTATTTCAACACTACAAATGCCTATTTCAATGCATTACTTCACCTCTTGAACCATCATTTCATGTGGTATTTGACCCCAACTCCTTGTTGGGTTATTATGCTAATGACGACCATCCACATCTTCCATTCATGAGGTGTGATTGAACGTGCATAAAATATGGCGCCGTTGCTAGGGAATGGTGTTAGTTCTTGATTAAAGGTTTTGTTTGAACTTAGTTTTTGTAGTTAGAGCTATCTTGTTACTTTTCTTGTTGTTTGTGATGCTGTTAATTTGGTGAAAAGATAGATGATGCTGGAACTGTGCATGGCGACAACGTGGGAGATGTGAATGACTTCTAAGATGTCGATTGGGATTAATTGGGGAGTATGGGAGCGATTCGATTGCCCCCATTAGTTGGAGGTGTTGTGTTTCATGTCACTAGCACAATGTTTCAGCTACTTCAGCTAAAGGGGTTGTTTGGAGGTCAAGCTCATGAAGATCCCCATAAGCATCTTCGAAATTTTGTTGATGTTTTCTTGCCATTCAACATCCGGGGTGTCACACAAGAAGCCATCAAATTAAGGCTCTTTCCTTTTTCCATAATGGGAGAAGCCATAAGATGGTTGGCTGAACTTTCTCGAGATTCAATTACATCTTGGGAGGAACTACAAGATGCGTTCCTCAAAAGGTTCTTTCCTTCCTTAGAGATGGTTAAGCTCTGAAAAAGTATTGAAAACTTTAAAAGAATTGATGGTGAGCCACTGCATGAAACATGGCTACCATTTTGGAAACTTTTACTCTAATGCTCGAAGTATGGAGTTCCGGACTACCTATTGTTGCAATACTTCTACGTGAGCCTAGATGTTTTCAACAAAGATGTGATTGATTAGTTGGTAAGAGGAGGAATCATGAAGAAAACTTTTTCTACTGCTTATGAGCTGTTAGATGACATGACCAAGATAAATAGGGCTTGGTATACAAGGGATGACCTTGTCTCTTCTACTCACAGGGGCCTATCTAAGGAACAACTAGCCAATGATCAAGAGAGGGTTGAAAATATTGCTAAAATGTTGACTCAATTAGATCTCTTGACTAAACACATTAAACGGGATTACCATAAGAGGATTCACATAACCATCTACATAATGTTGTCTTCGTTTGTAGGAGCACTATGAAAAGTAAGAATTTGTCCATGGATAATGTTGGGCTCCGTATCTTCCCATTGTATCTGACAGGCAATGTAAAGCTATGGTTATCCAAGCTCCTACAAAGTTCAATCACCAGTTGGGCGGAACTGCAGAAGGCCTTTTTGGAAAGGTACTTCCCGAGGTCAAAGAAGTTGAAGTTGAAGGACAAAATCAACAACTTAAAGCAATTGCCTGGTTATTCGATCAGTACTGCGTGGGAGAGGTTCACACAGTGTTTGAGCAGTGTCCCTGACCACAAGTTTATTGATGTAGCCCTGGTGAAAATCTTCTATCGAGTCCTGGATGAAAATAGCCAACCTATCGCTGACACTATCATTGAAGACTCATTTTTAGATCGTCCATTTCAGGAGGTTGCTCAAAGGTTGGAAAGAGTGGTTAAGATAAATAGTGCATGGGGACGAGAGACAAGTCAACAACTAGAAGCTCAATCTCAGTAAGTACTAATTCGGCGCAGACAAAGACAAATGAAGAGTGATGCAAGAGCTTACGCGGATTAGTACCAATACGGAGTTGTTGATGAAGTACAACCAAGAACGTGTGAATGCAGTAACTCATCATCCTCAATAAACACCCATGTATGAGGAGCCATACTATGAGGAGGACACTTGCTTCTTCACTGATCAGATGGCGGGTTTCCGGAATAACGTCCAAGGGTCCAATCAGGACTATTGGTGACAAGGTCAGAACTTTAATAGAGATAGCGCTTTAAGAGATAACAATCGAGGAGGTTAGTATGATAGAAACAGGGTCAAGTGTAGAGATGTTGATTGGGGACGCAGAGAGGGTTGCAAAAATGGTCTGTATGTTCTGCCATATAATCATGACTCTGGGGCTTGCAGCTCACGGGAAATAGACTCCACTCTAACTCCATTTGACTCAGTCTATGAAGCCTCTATGAACTCATAAGAAGGTGCGAAGACAATCCCAAGGCTACCTCAAAAGTCAAAACGATGAGAGGAAATAATACAAATTAAAAAGGAATTCCTCTGAATAAAAAGAGGATTAAAAAGAATTCCTCTAAATACAAGAAGATCTCACCATTGCTCTGGAACAAATGGATCTTTAACAAAACATCTGTTGAGGATCCCTAACACCTGTATCTGTGTCATAAAATAATGCAATGCCAAGTATGTCAATACGTGGAATGTACAGTATGTAAGATGTCTTAATAGAAACAATACTCAAGAAAGCTCAATGATAAGAATAAAACTCAACTCAATATGATATGCAACTTTAAAATAAAGTATTTTTTCCAAATAGACTTAATCATATGTAATTTAATTAAACAAAAATCAATTATCATCATTAGAAAGTCTTTTAAACCAACAACCACACCAATGAGAGACTGATGATACAATGAAGTGATGTTGTTACCACACCCATCCAATACCTTGCAAGAATAAAGGTCATTCTATTTATAATTAATCAATGTCTATATTAAGTCCTTTTTATAGACAAAAGAGTCATGGCCTCTATCTTACACCAGCTATGTAGTTTATGGTATTTGAGTTGTTTGTATTTGTACCTAATTCAGTGCTTAATATGATTGCCAAAATATGTGCTTATGTTTATCAAGTGAGTAAATTACTCAAAACCCATTTTGTTTAGTCTCATTTGTCAAGAACCAAAAATGGATTATGACTAAAGAAGAATAAAATAAAGTGGAAACCATCATGACATAACATCAAATATCCCCAAACCTGGAGTCATGAGTACAAGAACATCTAAAATAACACTAAAGAGTAAGTACAACTTTCTCAAGTGAAATACAAGTTTGCCCCAAAGCCAAATATAAGATTGTCTCATAATAATTGATACATTGTTCGAGAGAAAAGAAATAAAAAGGAAACCCAAGGATCTTTGGTGACTCAAAGTTTGAGCCTCACTGCTAAGATCTAGATGGATTTAACAATACTCTAGTGGAACAATCAACTACCTTGTCCTTAACCCCATACTCGATTTGCAGGGAGGAAATAAAGTAGGGGTGAGTACACCAAATTATACCCAGTAGGTTCAACCGACTGGGTAAGAGAAATCGATCAAGTATGTAATAACAAAGAATATGATCACCTGCAAGGAAAATGTTAGTGTGCAATATCAATGTATATAGAGATAGAACAAAATAGGAATAACAACCAGTGAAGTAAGCACATGAAATGGATAAATACGATACATGAAGTAGAATCACGATAGACTTTTGGGCCGATGTATATATCTACCAAGTTGTAGCTACGAGGTAGAACCCGTGGGGGTCTCGTCAGAAAATATAACGATATGTCAAGTGTCACGATAATCGCTGGCGCCGATGACACCTCAACGGAGTCTGGTGCCGGTAGGAGAGGTCTCTTATATCACGATGTACTCTAGCATCGATGATACTTCAGCGGACTCTAGTGCCGGAAGAGAGGTATGAGATAATAAGTATATCTTAGGGTCAATGCAATCTAGATGCAATACCTGTCATGTAATAATATCAAGGAGTATAACAATAATGAAATGCCTCAGTGAACTCTGGCGTTGGCAGATAAACCTTAAATAATCTAACTGCCTTAAATATCTCAATGCCTCAATGATGATGATTTACTACGTGATATATGCATCCCAAAACAATAATTCGTGTATAAAATCTACACATACCAATGCAACAATGGCCATAAGACACGTGTCCCTCAAAGCAATAATTCAAGTATAATCTAGGGGCATGTCAATGAAGTCTAACTAGAATGCATGACAAGTAACAATGTCAGGAATATGTCAATAATGATATGCCTTGGTGGATTATAGCTCTGTCAAATAGATGTCAACCATACCATTAACATCGCCAAGTTCCCACGTAACGTTTCAAAGGTTTCCCAAGTCTCACAATATCATAATAATTTCCCAAATGTCCAAATCTCAGGATTTCAACTCAATGTATCAATATGATAACAGTCTACTCAGCATTTGGCACGACTGGGTTAACATACATATCAAACTACATACTCATGAATTAATCTTGTCATGACCCAGTTAGGGGGTCTAGATATGACATGGCGAAGGAGAACCCGAAGGCTCTCGATCAAGCCATCATAGTACCAAACTAACCCCTTTATTCAAGATTTGCGGAAGCATAACACATAACTTAATAGCATTCGAAATATCCAAAACAAATCCATTATCTAAACATGATTAATTAGCACATCAAGTCATCATTTAACATAACAATAATTCCATAGGTCCAACACATGCCTCTACTGAAGTGATGGGGGCCACGACAAGTCCTGGCTCACCCTCAAGAGTCTAACTAAAATAGAAATAAACTACTAAGGCTAGAAGATAGGAGGCTATTGCCTTTGGAAGAAGGGCTCACCGCAAACAGATAGCTTCTAGATCAAAGCTCATCAGTAGGAAGATATAACTCGTCACCTGCACCTACATGAGTAGAACATGTAGACAAAAGTATGGGTTAGCACAATAAAGCACTAAGTATGCG
>JBCEWC010019325.1:0-11479 GCA_038996855.1 Solanum aculeatissimum
AAGGTTTTTAAACTTTCTTCTGTTAGATTTTGTAACCATAATTTTGTTGTTCCTACAAAAGTTCTTTCTATGTATCCTAGTGCTTCCGTTATTCCTATTTTGTTGTCTACTAATTGTTTTGATATGTATCCTACCCATAACTGAATTGTCTTATTTATATCTGTTACACAATCTAAGTCTAAAAAATTATGTTGTTCAGTCCTTGGTTTTGATATCCATTTTTTATTTTTCTACTATTCCATATAGCTTCATTTCTATCATAGTTTTCATAACTTGTAGTATAACACTGAGGGTTAAGATATTTTGGATTTTTTACTCCTGATGTACTTTGTTTTTTTTCTATATTTCCTGTATTTATCTCTAGTGTTTTTGTCTTTTCTATATTTTCTAATAGTTTCGTATATGTTTCACTTATTTCTGACTGTCCATCTGTATCATTTTTGTTATCATTTATTTCATCAATTTCTTTAGGTAATTCATCCGGTTGTAACACGTCTTTTAATTGGTTTATTGCTTTTGCTAATTTATCTTCTTCCTCTATTCTTTACACTTCTAGTTTTAATTATTTTTCTTTTTGTTTATTTTTGTATATTTCCTTTAATAATTCTAGTTCTTTTTTCAATTCCATTATCTTGTATTTTTTGTTTCTTCTATTTGTTGTACTTCCTTTTTTGCTTGCTGTTTTATTTTTTAATTTCGTTTTTTCTGTCTATTTCCTCATTTTCTTTAGTTATTCTTATCGTAGCTGTTAAACTGTCTTCTAACTTTACAGTCTCTTTTTCTAGCATTAAATATAGATTTTCACCTATTTTCTTGTATCTTCTTCCTAGATTAGAAAAGACTATTTTTATTTTTAATCCTTTGTAATTTTTGTATGTTTTTTGTCTATAACAAATTCTTCCTTATTCATTTATAGTTATATTTGAGATTTAAGTATTGTATATATTTGTATTCTATTTTATATATTTTGGTTATTAATTGTTCAAGTTTATAATTATCACTTTTTGAAATATTTACTTGCTTATATTCTGGACATAGTTGTTCCTTAGTAGTTATTTCTTCTTTTGTTACTAGTTCTCTTATGACATGATTTTTCTCTTGTCCTGTATTTATTAATATTAGGTATTTTCTTTGATCTATTATTCTTGTTATGTAATAATTATAAGGTTGTATTTCTTCTATTCTTTGTTCTAAAGACATAGAATACCACTTTGATAATAAAGATAAAGAACAAATAAGAAAAATTAAAATAATGTGTAAGAAATTACCGAAGTTATATTTTCCAGATGAAAATAAAAAATTTACATGTATAGTAGAAACTGATTCGAGTGATCACAACTATGGAGGAGTGCTAAAATACAAATATGATAAAGAAAAAATAGAACATCCTTGCAGATATTGTTCAGGAACATATACAGAACCACAATTGAAATGGGAAATGAATAGAAAAGAACTATTTGCATTATATAAATGTTTATTGACTTTCGAAGCTATACTCGACCAACCACCCTCCAAATGGTATCAGAGCCTCAGATTAATAAAAAAATAAGAAAAATAAGACAAAAGATCATTTATGTTCTCAATTCTTTCAGTCGAAAAATCTTATATATCTTGTGATAGAAAATTCCAAGCAACTGAATGTGACAATCAACCTTTGTCTTAAGATGATTACGAAAATCATCTACAGTTCTTTGTTTTGGCATTCTAATAGAATAGATTGCCACTTCATCTTTGCAGCATTATAGAAGGCGACTTTGAAAGTTTTTAAGCACTATATCTTTGGTAATGGAATATCGAGGACTTCATAATACAAAATGTTTGAAATCTAATTATAGTGAACAAGCATGTGTTGTAAGATGATCCACTCCTTGATACTTTATTGACTGAGATTTTTGGTTGCTATGAGTAACAGTTATGTGATATAAGGCTTATTTTTTATGGGTCACCAAAGCGGAGCGCGTGAGCAAAACTTTCTACTACTTGATAATAGTTGTTCTGCTTGAATAAATCAAAACTAAAATTCTCCTCCTTGGATTTGTCCAATGAGAGAAAATGAACCACCTAGCGACTGTACACATACTCTAGAATTAAAGAAACATAAGGAAATCAATATTGTTCACTAGTTCGACTTCAAATGAGTTTTTGAAAAGAAGATAATGTCCACATCTTCAAGTTGACTGCTACTAAATATTACCGTCCAGTCAATAGGTTCACAATTCACATTTGGTTCAAATTTTATTTTCTAAAAAAGTTCAATCTCTTCATCGGGTGAAAGGTCAACCAACTCATTTAGCATAGTCAACATCTCCAGTGTCTTTCCACTGCCTTTTATAAATAGCCACCCAACATATAGTATTTACTCTTCTAGAGGGTCATACAGTTTGAAAAATAGAAGAATATCTTTATTGGTCTTCTTAGGTACAAGACAAGGTCACATATCTAGGCCAGCTTTAATTTCAAAATAAAGTTTTAGCTCAGCGGTATTTGTTTTATGTCAGGATCCAAAAATTGAGTGTGGTGACACTCACCTAATCCATCAAGGTGAGTCATCCCAACACTGAACAATCCAAAATGATAACAAAAGAGGAAAATAAAACAATCTAATATGTTAGATAAGCATAGGGAAGTAAACTACAATCATCCCAAAACTGGTGTCACATAAAATACAACTCTCAATGTCTAATACAAAACATAAAATAGAATCCTCGAAGGTGTGCTAAAGAGACAAGTAGCTACCTCTAAAATGATCCTGAAGCTCGACTCGGTAACAAATAAGTCTATCAGATAGGACGAGGATCACAACCTATAAAAATGTAGCAAGGGGTGTGCACCAAACAACAAGGTACTTAGCAAAATGGAAACTAGCCTTAAGTAAAGTAAGAAGAACACAGGTACTCCTATCTACCCAACAACATACCGCCCAACTACACACCTGCACTCAGAAAAATTTCAACACAACACAATATACGTGGACAAATATAAACATCTTATAGAATAGCATCTCAAAGTATCCAACTGGTACAACAGATCAAATAGTATAATAGATCTCTAATAACAATAGTAGTTTCAACTTATTTATAATTTCACATGCATTACATATAACAATATCAAGAAAGAATGATGTGAGATGAAGTGGATGCCATGAAATATAGATAAATGTGATGCAACATCAAATAATCATGATTTATACTTGTTCTATGATACATATCCGCTGATCATATCTGTGTCAAAACGGAAACCATGGGGGCCACACAAGGACCATGTATCCGTGAACATTGTCAGCAATGACCTCGACCAATGCTCATCTATTTGGAAGCAACCTCAGACACATCATCAGCCGACATAATACCTCGACTCATCGACAGTGACCTCAGCTAATCATCGATCGATAGAGGCCTCGGCCACCAACCCACATGTTACCTCAGATATATATATATATATATATATATCTCAGTTTTAGCCATCACAAGTATCTATGCACAAGTAATAGTGAATACAATATGCATAATCTCAATATCATCATAATTTTAATAGAGGAAATTTCAGAAAAAATAAACTATAGGCCTGATTTGTTGCTCCTTGGGTATAGTGTCAATAATTACAAAGAATAGTTGTTTTTTTGTTTGCTATCAAATTTATAATTGTATTTTTCCTTTAATCTGCATGCATACATACTAATTGAAATATAATTAAAAGAGTTAAATACAAAACTATAGTTTTTCTTTTATGGTAAATTGTCATAATTCACTCCTAAAATGAGGAAAATTCAAAATAGAGCCCAAATTGAATCGGAAACTCTTTTTTTACATAACTAAAATTCATAATACAAGTTTTATCACATATATGAGTGAAAATTTTCATCCGAGATAAAAAGGAGGTCAAATCATGTTGTATTCTTTTTTATCTCAACATTTAGTTTGCTATCGAATGTATAAGTATATTTTTCCTTTAATCTGCATACATACATACAAATTGAAAAATAATTAAAAGAGTCAAATCGGAATTACTGTTTTTCTTTTATGGTAAATTATCATAATTCACTCCTTAAATCAAGAAAATTCAAAATGGAGTCCAAATTCAATATGAAACCTTTTTTTTGCATAATTAAAATTCAAAATACAAGTTTTATCACATATTTGAGGTCTTCATCATGAGCAACATTGATGATAGTAAGGTGAGCCTCTACTTTTTTCTTTCTCTTTGACTCTTTTTCATCTTGTTCTTTCTTTAGTCCTATCCTGAGATGCTTTGCAATGTACTTTTCTTCCAATAACATACATTGATTATTTTTTCATCATGAACCCAATAGAAAAGATAGAATAATCTTGATTTTCTCTTGAGAAAAAATAGATTAAGTGTAAAATGGTAGATAAATATAGAAAATGCCTCTAAGTTGAAAGAAGAAAATTAAATGTATTTGTAACTATTGGATTACTTCTACAAACTTGCATCTAGTATCATGTCATTACAATTACTGAAGTCAAGCAGATACTCAAAACTCAATAGACATATGTACCTCTTACATTGTACTTGTACAACAAGTAGATATTGTGAACATGCCAGAGGATGAAATTCATAAGCTTATGATCTTTTTATGTTATTTGAGGAACCCTTTTCAGTCCCATCTTATCACAATAAGATTGTCTTCACATTTTTTTGTTAGAAAAAAATTAACTTGAACAATTGTCAGCCCAGAAATTAATTAAACTTGGGATCAACAGTCAAAATTTAGCTTATAAGAAATCAAAGATTCTGAAACTTATCCGCATACTGAAACACCATTTTTTAATCATGAGTATGCTCATAATTGAGCAAGAACGAATCAACCACATTAACAATCATATATATTCTCTGGTATCCTTATTATTTCTAAATACCATTCATAATTAAGAAAATGAAGAAACAACGTGACCTTTTGTCATTATTGACATGTTTGTACATAACCTCATGATGTACTCTGCAGTTGATTTTGCTCAAGTAAAGATATGTTTAATTTCCTTCAATAAGATTCGTTAAACATATTAAATTAGATCAACTGTCAAGTTTTGTAGAAATGTGCTTATTGCTTTGAGTCTCTAAATTTTCAAAAACCTAATTGTAGAAAAATTGAGTATCTTAAACTCAACATAAAGGAAAGCAACAGTAACTCCATCAAAAAGGAGAAAGCAAGAGAATAATACAAATGAAATCAATAACGTTGTATATTCTTGAAAATCGTCATCACAAGAACAACAACAACATCCATATATATCTAAAAGTATGATCATAGCCTACTAATTAGAGCCAAAATTAACTTACAGAAAGGTAAAAATTTTGAATCTTACCTTGTAAAGAAACTCTAAGATGAGAACCCAATCGGATACAGGTGATGAAAATTTTTTCATCCTTTTAGAAATGTACTATAAATATTTTCTTCTCCCAAAACATGCTTTTGATAGCAGTTGCATGTGGAGAATGTTGGAGTTCATGTACTTAGGCAATCTATTTTGGGGTTTTAATGACTAATATTCTAGCTTGGATGTTGGTGGGTGGGCAATTAAGGAGTCGTGGCGGAAAAGAAAGAAATGAAAAAAGCAAAATCATTTTTTATTAATTAATTATTTTTAACGTCTAACTATTATGTTTTTTAATGACAAAAGATTATCTCCTCGTTAATGGTAACCTAAAATTTGCCTTTAACTATCAGAGAAAATATTGGTCTTTATAATTTTACTTATAATGGCTGGATTCATATCACCTTGTTAAGAAGTAGTCATGAAAAATCATATTTCTTGTAGTGGTTACCCAATAAAGATTATTGAAGACCTTAAATTTGGTGGGTACTATTTCGTTGAAGGGATTAAGGTAGACTATCGTGTCAAGTTAAGTAAAAGCTTGGTGATATAGAGGAGTTCTTGGGTGATCAAGGGGTTTTTTATGTTTTGATATGGGGTTAAGAGTGTTTGAGTGGAGGTTGAGGTATGTCATTATAATGAACCTCCATGTAATTTCAATATTTTGTAGTTATTTTGTTGATTTAAGCATGTGTATAGTGACCTCAGACCATTTGTAACTTGTTTGGACTGTTGTTATGATTATTGGTTGAGTGAGTTGTGATTTATGTGGACTTTTGAGTTAACAAGAAGTTATAAATGTAAAAATGAGTTTTCTAGTAAAGCCCTAGAAAATGGCCTTGAAATGAGATTCTAACGGTTTCATTAGTTCTAGAACAACAAAATTAGTCTAGGAGCATGGTTGGTATGAGGTTGGAGGGTTCCGATACGAGTTTAAGTGAGAAATTGCAAAATCAGTTCAATTGGAGGTTAAAAAGTGGTTTTCTAAAAAAGCCTAGGTAAACATGATCGGAATGAAAATCTAATGGCATGGTCAGCTCCAGAATGTTGAACATAGCCTAGAATAAGTTTTCGTTGGATGGTGGGGACTTCTGAGCACATTTTGACTCTTTAGTTCTTTTAGCTAAAATTAGCCAAAAAGAAGTGAGACTCTCATGTTTTCATAGGATGCTCCATTGAAAAGTTTGACTGTAGCGTTGTATCTAGAACATCAAAATCCATGTGGTTAAACTATTTATTTGCGTAAAACGTACATCAGACGGACCAAAAATTCCAGAAGAGTTTTTAAGTTAGCTGGTGCAAAAGTAGAAAAATAATTCTCTATGTTATTTGCTGAAAATTTTACATTATGATATCTCGGGTAATTCTCATTAAAATTAAGTAAAATTTATGTCTAAGTTGTTCTATTTTCTGATATAAATGTTGTGGTATATTTGGATCTTGATAATTTGACTGTATTTTACAGAATTTGACAAGGAAGTTCTGAATAAAATATTTTCTAATAAAATATATAACCTCATTTTTGAGCCATTTCTCTGTCTTCTGGGATCTAATTCGGACTCAATTTTTGGCTATAGATCCCAGTGACGTGGGGATCATTTTTTGAGGGTTGATTTAAGATTTTGGGTGTGGACCCTATTTTCCTCTATTTTAGATATAATCGATATGATTTTCTCTAATTCTTAAGTGAGCTGACCCAGGATGCGAGAACTACCTTCCAAGTAGGCTAGGCTTCTTGAACCCTTAGACTGAGCTGAAACGTGTGCCTGTCTGAGCTGAAACGTGTAGATGTGTTGTATATAGATTGAGTTTTGTTGAGTATGTGTTATATATAGTTGGTTTTACTGAATATGTGTTGTATATGATAGTATGGGATGATAATCACTGTATTGATGACTGTATTAGTTGTAGACACTATATTAGTTGTATTCTGGTACTGTTAGACTACAAGAGGGCCTAGTAAAGGCTAGCTATGGGTTGAGGCCCTATGATAGGTATGTTTACTAGACTTGACTCTTGTCTGTATGTGTGTGTAGCCTTATGCTTATTAAGATATGAAGGATTTTGAGGTTGATGATTGTCTATATATTGCACTATGGATTGATGCTTGTATATATATGATTCTAATGACCCTGTTTGTTTGGATACTTGTGGTATGACTATGACTATTTATATTCATTCTTGTACTTATGACTTCTTAGATTGTAGTTTAATTGCCCCTGGTAGACATGATTCTATGTTTCTCTGTGACATATATGTTTCTGTATACAACTATTAACCATTGTACACTTGTTATACTTACTAATAATTGGGGGAAACATACTATATTCTATGAAATGTTGTGAGTGTGCTTCTAATTGGGCCTTGTGACTCTTGATATAAGATACGATACAATTGAACTTCTGGTGGGCTAGAAATGGAGATATGACCTTGTTAGGGAGATGTATGCCATATCCTATGGGATTCATTAGGTTATTTTTGGTTGAGATACTATTTATTTTAGTTGGTCCTTGGGACTATTACCTTGTTCTAAAGATTGGCAGATTACTAGTAGGAAGGCATATAGTTGCCTTAGGCTGTATCATTTGTAGAAGCTGGGTTGTGGTATGATTCTGGATAGGTAATACACATCTAATTATCTGCTCTCTTTGGGCCTTAACTTAGGCTTAAGCTGACACTGCCCTAGAGGCACTATGCATTGAGCCACACAGTTACATATACATTGAGGACCTTAGGAGATTTGCAGGGATGGGTGTTACGTCCTGACACGATATGACTTTAAAGGCTCAGATCCTGGTAGATTAGGTGAGTAATTGACTATACCTATGTTTGAGTCCTAGATGACTATTCTAGGGTTTGAGTCCCTAATGAATATTCCAGGGTTTTAGTCCATGATGAATAATCCTAGGTTCGAGCTCCAGTTATTTGTTAGACCATTTGGCCTTAGCTAGAGGCCAAGTCAGGAGGACTAGGGGTTCGAGTCCCTATTTAATAGCTAAGGGTTTGAGTCCCTATCTGATCCTATAGGAGTTTGAGTCCTCGGGGTATAGTTAGGGTTTGAATCCCTATGTGATACTGATTCTTGGACCAATATATCTTACATACCTTGATTGTGCATGGGTGTACCCTACTAGCTTATAGGGGCTAAGGGAACATACACACATAGATATTAAGGCCTTACACCCACATATAGTTTGAGAGCTTGACTATGTGACAGTGAGGGACAAGTGTAGTAGGTGAGATCAAACGATTGGAAGGGTTTTGACTATAACCATTAGAGAGGGAGTAACTTGGGTTAGACAAAAGAGGGTTCTTGGTAACTAGTGTTTTTCAGTATTCGACATGTGGGTATTTCAAGGGGAATGTGGGTATGATAGTTAGCATGGGGATTATAGTTGCTTGATAGACTTGATAGTTGTATTGTCAATGAAGATCTGCTTAACTATATGAGATTAACCTTGAGAACCGTTCAAACTAATAATTATCTTTCTTAGGTCAGGTTTGTTGACTCCTCTCTCTTGAATATTGATTTCTTGAAGACCAAGTTATGTAAGTTAAACTTGAGGAAGTACAATGTATGAGGATGAAAGATGACTAATGTTATGGTTTATGTATATTACAAGTTTGTGGTGGTTGATTCAGGTTCACTATAGGTGTGTCTAGTGTTAATTTAGCATTGCTTTGTTGCAATGAGGAATGTGGGTTTGTCTCAGGGACTGTGGTATGTTTTAGTGGTTTTCAGTTCATATTGGCTCATGATCTAGTTCATCATTCGATAATCACACCCTTTTGATGGTTTAATTAGATTGCGGTTGATACTCTTGACACTGATTCACTTAGAGAAGCCATGGAGTGGGTTCCTTTGATGCAGAGTTAGTTGTTAACAACCCAGAGTCATCAGAAGAGTTATGTTGATAGGTGGGTTTGATCCTTAGAATTCGTGGAGGATGAAGGTTTGGGATAAAGGGCAAGCTTAGCCCTAGGTCTATTGGCCTTTTGAGATCCTAGAGAGAGTAGGTAAGGTGGCCTATAGACTTTGCCACCTAGTCTATTATATGTACACTTGGTGTTTCATATCTCTATGCTATGATGTTATTTTCTAGATGAGCCTTATTTGGTATCTATTGATTCGATAGGGTTGGGCCCAAATTTGGCTTACTAGGAGGAGACAGTGGCCTCGAATTGAAAGGACCAAATTTGATCAACCAAAGAAGACTAAACCCTAACAAAGACATTGACTCAACTAGAATTTCAAATATCCAATCGGACTAACCGGTTAACCAGGGAATGAATGTCAGAAGCCAACAGTATCTCCTCAACTACTAAGTGCACGAGGTTGCCCGTACTTACTGTCTTCTAACTCAAGGCATTTGCTACCATGTTAACCTTGCCCAGATGGTATAAAATAGAAATATCATAGTTAGCCAAAAACTCAGTCCACCATCTCTAGTGGGAATTAAGGTGTCACTGAATCATAAGGTATTGTAAGCTTCGATGGTCCGTATAAATATCACAATGCACACCATATAGATAGTGGCTCCAAATCTTGAGCGCAAACACTACCTCCGCCAACTTTAAGTTGTGAGTGGGGTAGTTATGCTCGTAGGCCCATAACTAATGAGAAGCATAAGAAATAGCTTTACTCTGTTGCATCAATAGACCAACCAGACAAATAGTATCACAATGTACCACAAATCTCTCTCCCTTAGTAGGGAGGGTCAGAAAAGGAACAGTTGTCAACAAATCCTTCAAGCTCTAAAAACTATCCTCACACTCATCGGACCACATAAACAGCACACCCTAGCTAGTCAATCGAGTCAATGGAGTGACCATGGTGGAGAAGCCCTCAAAAAATTATTTGTAATACCCTACCAACCCGGTAAAACTCTAAATCTATATCACTGAAGTAAGCCTAGGCCAGCTACGAATCATCTCGACATTAGCTAGATTCACACTAATGCCCTTGTTAGATATCACGTGTCCCAAGAAGGTCATAGACTCAAGCCAGAACTAACACTTAGAAAACTTAACATACAATATGTGATCCTAGAGTGTCTGAAGTACAATACAGAGGTCCTAGGCATGTCGCTCTCTACTCAACGAATAAACCATAATGTCATAGCTAAACACCATAACGAAGAAGTCCAAATACAGACAAAATACCCAAGTCATCAAGTCCATAAACACTACAGGGGCATTAGTTAGCCCAAAAGGCATGACTAGGAACTCATAATGCCTATAACGAGTCTGGAACATAGTCTTCTAAACACTGTTTACCTAGATCCTTAGTTGATGATACCATAATCTTAAATCAACCGTAGAAAAGATTGAGGCCCCTTATAAATGATGAAATAAGTCCTCAATATGAGGTAGAGGATACCGGTTCTTTATAATCATCTTATTAAACTTTTGATAGTTAATATATATCTATAGAGTCACATCTTTTATCACGATCCAGAAGTGGGGCCTAGATATGACATGGCGAAGGAGAACCCGAAGGTCCTCGATCAAGCCATCATAGCATCATCACACACATCATCGGTTTGGAAGCGTGGAAAAGTAAACACATAACACATAAGTCTATGGGAATTAGGGCTTTGGACTCAAGCTATGGAGATGTTGCCGGGAATGGGATGAGGATGAATCACATAGCACATAATATGTATTTCTAAGGGGCGGGTAAGTAGGACTCAAGCTATGGGGGCACACTGGGGTTATGGGACTTTCCACATAAGCATATTCCCAACCTTCACTATCGCATAAGCATAAGCATAAACATAAGCATAAGCATAATAGGAACATCATGTCCATAGCATAATTCCAATAGTCATACAACCCAAAATAATGTAATACAACGTGCAAGAGTATAGTGTATCCAACATTGCCTCTACATAGAAAGAGCGGGGCCTCGACATAGTTTGACGCTCACCCTTAATACATGAAATAGGAAAGTAAAAAATACAAAGGAGAGAAAAGTAGATATTTCCCTTGGACAAAAGGATCACCACAAGAAAGTAGCTTCAAGAGAATCAATCGTCGTGCAAAGGTAGATAGAGATCATCGCCAACGCCTACATGGTTAGAACATGTAGACAAGAGTATGGGTTAGCACAATAAAGCACTAAGTATGCGGGCATGCAAATGTAT
>JBCEWC010019326.1:0-11479 GCA_038996855.1 Solanum aculeatissimum
TAGAATTATTGATTTAATTTGTTGCCTGAATAATTTGTCTATATATAAAATATAAGAATTGATGGTTGAAATTATAAACGTGAATGTATAAGCTTCGTAGTTGTATCTGTATAAATGAAATTTTTTATGATCGTTCTTGTATGCATTTCTGTTATATATCTTAATTGTGTCATGTATAACATTTTTTGTATAAGATAACTCTAAATATGATTGAAATGTGTACTGTATAATTGTGTTTGTTTGGTTCCTCGGTGTTGAAAGCAAAACGAAAATTAAAAAAAACGTCAAAAATCAAATCTGAAATTGAAGATATAAGATTTTTGGGGATATTGAAAATGAAAAAAGTTGAAATCAATACCTGTTGATGATGAGCTGATGAGGGATTGTAGGAGAGAATCAGGGAAATATTTATGGAAACAAAATCAAATTTTATGTATAAAAGGAGAGAGAAACAAAAAGTGGAAGTTGAAGAGTTTTATACAAAAAAAATGTATAGAATCCACAAAAACTTATAACCAAAGTTTTGAAACATTAGCTGTTTAAAGTAATATTATAAAACTGTAGCTAAATTTTGTTATTTATTATTAAATATTTATTCAATTATATAATTTTTCCTTAATAAAATTATCTTTAACACTTACTATTTATTAATCAATATGACGTGGAAAATATAAAGTTAAATAAATTGAAGACGGCAAGTTGGGGCCGGGTTGCCTAGGGATTTGCCGTCAACAATCTATATGGGGAAATCAATTTCTTGTTTCTTTCGAGGAATATATAAATTTAATTTTCAATATATACTTCCTCTATTCGAATTTATTTGTCAAATCATACCTTATAGTAAAATTTATAAAAATAATAATTATGATACAGTTAATTTATTATTTTATTGGAAAAAAAAGTAAAAAATGTCTTTGTACTATAAAAAAAAAATGCCCTCAATTTATACGTTGGACCATTTATGTCATTGTAGTAATAGAAAAGGGTAAAAAATGCCCTTGATTTATATTTTGGTCCAAAAATGCCCTTGTCAATGATATTTTGGTCCAAAAATGACAATAAGGAAATTTTTGGACCAAAGTATTGACGATAAGAATATTTTTTTAATTAGTAAAATATTTATCTTACTTCAATTTGAGTTTATTATAATAATTATTTTTATTATTATCTAAATAAAAATCAATGTTTGGTTTACTATGATCTTATATTTATAACATATATTATTTGTTACAGGGGTACGATATTCTATTTTAATTGATAAAATGAGATTAAGAAAATAATATTTTTTACATTTCTATTAGTTAATGTGATTTAAAAACAACAAAATAAGAAAATAATTCTTTAAAAATAAATTTTTTCATTAAGAATACAATATATTTAAAAAGAATATATATATATATATATATTCATTTAAAGAAGGATATTTCTGACCCATTTGGTAACAATAATGACATTTTTGGACCAAAGTATCATTGACAAGGGTATTTTTGGACCAAGGTCTAAATCAAGGGCATTTTTTACTCTTTTCCATTAGTGTCAGAGCATTTTTGACCCATTTATGATAGTACAAGGGCATAAATGACCCAAAATATAAATTGAGAGTATTTTTGCTCTTTTTTTATAGTACAAGAGCATTTTTGACCCTTTTTCCTATTTTATTTTTATCAATTAATGGAGTCGAGCTATTTTATTCAATACATTTTTAAAAATATTAATTTAATATTAATAAATTGAGAATATAATTTTGTTTATTAAGAACTTGAAAGAAAAAAATTAAAATTTTATTTGAATATATAATTTGAATAGTTATATCTTTTTTCTCATTAATATAAAAATTCATAATTAATTAGTAAAAATTATCAAATCTTCTCAACTCTTATACGATTTTATAACCAAATAAATAAATCATAGTTGGCGACAGAGATATGAAATTTAAACTCCAAATTGCATAGTGAAACGCCTAGTGCGTTTTTCTTTAGTTTAAATATGCATCTTTGAGGTCATATTAGTTATGTTTTGTTTGGGTAGGTAGTCACAACTCACATGGTTGGGATGATCTTATGTTCCTGTTAAAATTGTGTGAACTCCTAAAATCAAAACTTAGCTAGTTAACACTAAGAACATGATAAAAATAAATATTTTTCTTAATTAAATTTTTAGATTTTGATTTATGCAGACAAAAATATTCTCCATAGAAAGTAGTTCAGTAATAATTAGATGGATTTTCTATTATCTGATAATTTGATAGATCTTCTATAGAGAACTTCAATAATTCATTGAGGTATAGATCCATGGACCATGTGCTTGTGATTATTGGAGACAACCTAGCTAGAACAGACAAGATTTAGTGCATTTTTTACCACTTATGGTTTGAATAAAATTAAGTGACCAACTCATAATTCATACTATATTAAAAGCGTGAAGACCCTTAAAAATATTGTTTGAATTTTTTGCCTAAATTTATTTTTAGACAAAATCATTTTTACACAATTTTTCTTTAAATTCTTATTTAATTATATTCATAATATTAACTTTTAAAATATATGAAAAATAAAATAAAATAAAAACTTTTAGTAATGGAAAGACTCTTAAATTTTTCTTATTTAATAGACTTCTATTTTTTCCTTATTTAATCAAGAAAATACTCTACAACAACTAAGAATAATCCTAATTTATCATGATATCTAAGACCTTTATAAATAAATACTTTATCAAAATTATTTTTGTAGTGAATTATTTATCTTCTCATAAGTGCATAATTAAATAAATTTTTCTCTCTAATATTTATTATCAAATAAAGTACATGCTTTGATCATACGCAACGCGTATGATAAAGATAAAGCTAGTTATGAGTTAAAATATGTGTACTATTACTATTGTTATTAAAGGTTTATTATGTACATATTCAAACTAAAAACAACAGCTCAGTTGAAATAGTAAAAGTATCTTAAATTAGCCAAATAACAAAATTTAGAGCTATAAGTATAATTGGGCTGGAGGGAATTGCTGTTAAGATACTTTAGGCATTAATTAATTAATCCACTTATGAATTTTTATAATATCGAGGTCCACTTAGACTATGGTCTCCCTTAATCATCACGAACAGATTTTTAAGTCAACACGCAATTATTTTAGCCGTCAATTCAATCCAATATATAGGCTTTTTCAAAATAAAAATAAAAATAAGTATGTTTGAATTGATTTATTTTAATCATTTTAAGTTAAAATAATTATTAAATATTTCGATCCAAACAAACACTTAGGCTCGAGGTGGAGAGTTAGAATTTTAAACAAAATTTGGTCATGTTGGCCAAAATTTTGTATGATTTAGAAAATCTGTCACTATACATTAACTTTAAAAGTTTCTATTCAAAATTTAGACTTCAATGAAATCTCATAATAATAGGCTCTAAAAAGATAGAATATATAATTATTATTTCAAAATTCTTGATGGCTAATATATTAGATTTAACTTGTTTGGATTATCACTAGAAAAATATAATTTTAAAAGATATTTATTTTTTTTAATCAAAATGAATCTATTCTTAAAGCTGTAATTAGGGGTGTGCAAAAATCGAACCGATAAAAATGTTATCGGTTTATTGTTATTAGGTAAACCAATAACCCAATAAGATTATAATAATTTACTATTTTATCCCTCCGTAAATATTAAATATTAGTAATTTAATAGTAATAGGACACTATAGTAGTACATTAACTATTTTAATCTTTACCGTACTTAAGTAATTAATTACCCACTTTAGTATTTAGTCTTTAGTTTTACTCTTTCGTACTCCATCTACTTTTATTAATGCAAATTCTCATTATCATCCTTATCGGATAAACCGAAAATCGAACCGTTAAGGACTTAAAAATCGAAAACCAATAAAAATTATCTTATTGATTTGTTATTGATTTAGCATATTTAAAATCGAAAATCGATAAATTGAACTAATAATATCTAAAATCGAATCAATCGATGCACACCCCTAGCTGTAACTGAAGGACTTTAATATCTTAGCACAAACTTTGATTATAAATTTATAATAGTCAAATTGCAAATAGTGAACTGCAAACTTTTTAAAATTTTGAGCTTTAGCAATACTGTTTTTTCAATTTTCTTTTTTTCCTTTTTTTTAACCAAAAAATAATTGCATCTTTGATTTTCAAATAAAAAAAACTTCTATTTTCATTTGAACTTTAATCGAGCACGCTCTACGTCTCTAGGTTCCTTTTTTCCTTGGTTGGGATAAGGAAGAATCTAATGATAATTTTAGATCCTTTTACCCATCCTTATCATTAAAAAAACACTTTTCCAGTCAACTGCATGCCTTTGGAACAAATGGATAATTACTGCAATGATGCAGTCAAAATTTATCCAGGTTGAAATCAATCATGTTTTATCATTGAAGAATCAACAATAATATTTACAAAAAAAAAAAAAAGACCATGTCATTAACCACAATATTTGGGTGTGTATCTCATATAGGTGGCGTTGATTTGTCTGATGGGTGAAATCTATCAATTACACTACATTATGATGTACTGTATGATATGATTTCCTACCTGAAATGAAATTAAAATCATTTGAAAGTGTATTTCATCATTCTAGAAGCAAATTACTCTCTTCGTTTAAAAAAAAAAGACCTTTTTAAAAAAGAAAAAGACCCTGAAATGATATGGGTGGATACTTTTTTTTTTGGTTTGTTTAAAAAAGAATGATCTATTTTCTTTGTTGGCAAAACTTTAATTTCAACTTTCTACCTGACATATTTAAGGTAATAAGATTAAAGGATTAAAGGAAAACAAGAGTGAAAAGTCTTTCTTTTTTAAACAGGGGGAGTATTAATCAACAAGCTATATATGGTGTGAATATGGGAACAATTCTTACCCACTCACTGTTATTCCTTTATCTCAAAGTATGTGTAAAATTAACTAATACCCAAAAGCTAGCTCAAAAGGGGAAGATTGTCCAAATCATCTCGTGAAACTTTTTTCATTGTTCAACAATGTCTGTGATTACATTTAAAATATGATGCATTTCCTCCCCTATGATGTTGATTGTTGAAGCACTGTATTTGGACATCTCAACGGCTCAACTGAACTACTTCCTAGTTAGAAAACTTATAGATGAGGGTACAACATCTTTTGTGCACTAAAATGTATCCAAAAACACACAAGAAATGTAATCTGCTGATCACTTTCATACGCTATGATCTAGCTTGCGATGAACTGAAAAATAACTTCTTACCTAAAGCATACTTTCGTGAAAACAACGCAGACATAGCAACTAGGCGACACCTACAATGTATGCGTTCCATGAATCTTGTTGTTGAAAACTAGTAACCTCTTCATATTTTATGTCTCGTCCAGCAGCAAGACCATATGTGCTTCTAATTTCTTCGCTGTCAGGCATATGTCGGATCCAGAAGTGGACTGACTGAAATCCTGCTTCTTCCAAGCAGTCTTTGATCTCAGGCAACGACCATCTATACACAAGAAATACATTTCATGGTATTAGATGAACAACAACAAAAGAAGAAGTACCCAAATGGTAGAATGAGGATGTGAACTTTTCTCTATAATAGAGGAGGAAGCGACTTACAGTCTCCAGCTGTAAGAAAATGCATGGCGAATTTTTCTTTGCGGCTTGTGCAGATTAAAATGGAGGCTGATCCTCGTTTTCCGCTTAATGATGTCGAATTCAGCTTGCTCCCAAACATACTATGACACGGACAGCACAGTTTACAATTCAATCATACATACTGTGATACAGACAGCACAGTTTACAATTCAATCATTTAGTGAATAAATAGGGAAAGACTTCTTTTTTCTTCTTTGAAACACAAGTTGTTTGGAATTACTTCATCTTTAAAAAAGAAAGAGTTACTTATTACATAGGATGTCCGTCCCACAGGCCTGGTTGTGGCTTACCATCTGTATTTCCGGAAAAAGAACCCATTCATCCAGATGCATCATAATATATCAATTTATGCCACAAAGAAACCTAAAGCCACCTATTCACAAAAAAAGTTTCCTTCTGGGTGTGCATGTTATTTTCTAAGCGAAAGAACTAAGCTCTAGCACACCACATCAACATTGGCAAGGATATCCTTCCTGTTCCCATTACATGACCAGTTGCAATTAATATACTAGGCCAGTTGTCAACAAGCAGTAAGCATTTAGATGTAAATTGGAACACACAATCATTGTGACATTAATTAAGGTATGATGTGTACCTAGCTGTATTGAGCTGTATCACAAGATGAAAGAGATGATAATAGTTTTATCACTAAGATACAAAGCATAGGAACATGTTTAGATGATTATCAATCCATCTTTATAAACATGGCTTCTTGCATTTTTGTCCAAGTTTTGGGCTTTTCTGGTTCAGTTTTGTCTACTCTACCAAGTCAGTTAACCTTAATATTCTAATAAGCCACTTCAGCTAATAGTAGAAACTGCTGAATCAAATCAAACAGAATTTAACAGCTCTTCTAGCCTTCCAATGGTCACTTATCCTGGCAACCCAAAATCCCTCAGTAAGTGCCATTAGAATCAGTCTATGATAAAATCACCATCTTCAAGCCATGCCCTAAGGTGTGCTATATTTTGTCAACCACATAATCATTCCCCTAACAAGACCCCTAATTTTCTTGATTAAATCCTTATTCACATTATCATTTTCTTGTCTGTCATGACTAAAGAGTTATTTGACATTATGGTGACACTAATTTTTTCTTTAATATTAGCCCTCCTTTCGAGTTGCATAAAGTTTTTCTTAAATGGGATACAATACAAAGTAACTAAGACAAAACCTGTAAATTTAATATATGGTCTTCACCTTAAAATAAATGACGGCCAACAAAGATTATACAAAAAAATTTCTTTGTAAAGATTATGATACTAAATTTCATGTATACAAAAACTTTTACTTGTTTTATTTGTCTTCTGCATGGCTATGTTAATTGAATAAGTTGTAAAATTTGGAGAGGAGAGGCAACAGAAAAGGAGCTGTAGGGTTGGATGATTGGGGAGAAGGATTGGTGATAGCAGTAGAGGATGATAGATCATGGGGGGGCTTTTCCTTTTTGAAATTGTTGGCTCTGTCAGCAAGTTGACTAAACTGTGTCATTGAATAAATAAAGTTCTAATGCAATAAACAATGAAAGAAATGGATCATAAGCAGGAACATCCCAAAATTTTAATGACAAAAAATGCATAAAAGTGTGAACATCCTCAGAACGGACATGTCCACATTGAAAATATTTCATTATAGCACTGTTCTGAAGTGCCCTGAAAAGGAAGTGACAGTAAAAAAATCATATGCTGAAATCGAACAACAAAGAATATGGCAAGAAAGTGAACATCCAGATTCTAGTACAGGTAATCCAATGAAAAAAGACAAAGATTGCTGTAGTTTGGATAGACATACTGTGAAGTTAGGAAATTTCCTCTGCATCCTTAGCTCATGCTCTGCTGATGTGCCTCCATATAGATCCATCACAAATATACCACCCTTCTTGTTCAAAGCACTTAAGGCATGTTTGAAGTATGAAACTAGTTCTTGGCGAGTATGAAGGCAACAACAACTGTAGTTAAAAGCACAAACTATATCTCTTGCAGGAAATTGAAAATCCTTCATCAATTTGTGATCAGGAGACTCATCTTCACTATCTCGTAGTGTTACATTTTGCATGAGATTTTGAGCAGAGGCATTAACCAATTTGGCCTCAAGAGGTTGCAACACATTACCATGAAACAGAAATATTCTGGAAGAGACATCAGCACCAACTTTGTTCACATTGTTCTCCATGCACCAATCAAGTGCCTCAACATCTAAATCTAATCCAATAGCAGTGCGCCTAGCATCATTATGGAGCCATTCGGTACTGCCAAAATGCATCAGGATAGGTGGTGTTACACAACAACAGTTGAGTTAGCTTATGAAGTTGCAGGAAATGGGTTGTAACTGTGCAGTGATTTTTCTTTTTGATATTACCGTGGTGTTCCACAAGGTATGTGTGGTTAATTCTAACCGCAAAGACTTGGATAGATGAGAAGAAACCACCTAGTATTTTGTCTCTATTGGGAATTGAACAAGAGACTTCATGATTATCAACCCACTTCATTGACCACTAGGTCACATCCTTAAGTGCATTAATTTTGTTTTTTCTAATTGGTGAAACAATGCATTAATCTATCAGCATCAGATATGTGGTGACATCAAAAAAAGAAGAGGAAACAGTTGAGTTCGCTTATAAATTTGCAAAGGAATGAGTCGAGACTATAAATTAATCTATTTCTAGTGGTCGATCCCACTAAACTACACTTTAGTCTTGACAGAAAGTGGAGGCCAACAGACTGAAGGCTAAGCCTCAACCAACAAGTGTGACAAGTATGGCTAATGAGTATAAAACTATCATTAGCTCAAAATGAAGACAAACTGATATATAATTTGCGGAGTAAACTTAAATACAAGTTAGAAAGAAATAACAATTGCAGAAATACTCCCTTTTCAGAAAGCAAGGCATCAACCAAGAGAACATATTGTACCATATTCAGTAGGAATCAATGTTGACTATCAACATCGATAGTACCAAAAGTTTCAAATCCAATTTTGGGTAACATGTGTGTTTTGATAGATGAAAATTAACTCTATTTGCAACTAGGCAACATTATCAAGCTACTAGAAATTGCCATCCTAAAAGTAAAATATAATTATAAAATGGACAACTACAGAGAAGAATTAATCAAAGCAGATAAGCTAAAATGACGTGCATTCTGCTGCTGCAACACCAAAAAATCTTGGACATAAATCTAACCAGCTTCTGAACAGCAGCCACAATGCTCTCCCTTGACTTGCAGCTTTATAATTTCTCAAATATCTAAATGAAATCAAGTCTCATATGGACTTTAACAGGATGACCACTAATAGTTACAGATCATTACCCACCATCCAAGAGCTAATTTCAGTGGCGCAAAATACACCAAAACCCAATTTAAAGCACTAAGCTACATCAAACATTTCCAAGAATTGCATAAGAGAATGGCCTCACTTATGCTCTTGCGGTTTGAAGATATTAGCATGTAAATGCATCAGCTTAAACTTAATCTTCAGCAATAATTTACCGTGCCAAATCCACTCAAGTTCCAGTTCTTTACAGATTCCAGCAATGTACAGATTGACAATCAAGAACATAAAGAGCATATGAACAGCAAATAAGCTAAAATTGCCAGTAAATTCCGAATGCACGGGGTAGTTGAAAGTATACCTCAAAAGAGCAGTGCCGCAGAAATCCTCCTGGAAATGAAGGGGCACCCTCCCACCTACGTACATCAAGAAGAATTTCTGCAGATAACTTATATCCCCTTTTGGAGACTGCAACAATAAGAAGATACAAACCAAGTTACTCCATTTTGTCCAATTAGCTACCCATTAATTAAAATGAAAAGATTTTGGCAAATGAGTATTCTTACCTGCACAGATTGCTGGTATAAGGAGAACTTTGAAGGGATATCATTGGTTGAAAATGAAGAACTGAGATCATCATCTTCTTCTTCTTCTTCTTGAGGGGACTCAAACTCAACAGGAGGGGCAGTTGGGTATTCTGGTTCTTCCTGTTCAAGATAGTAGGCTCTATCTCTACGGTTCTGTTGGTGGCTTTTCTTCTTCCCGTTCTTCCCCATTTTTCACAGCCGCCCTTTTTCTGCAACCACGCTGCGACGAGGAATATGGTAAAACCTTTGCGTTTTCATTGTCTCTTATAACATGTTGCATATACCCCTGAACTCTTCAATATGACGTTTGGACCATCTAACTTTTGAACTTCTTGTAAATTCCTTGGTTTGATACTGTAATGAAGAAATTCGAGATGGTTAACATGATTTGATGACTGATGACAAACTTCCATTGAAATGTGGAGATGATCTAATGAGCTAAATTTTGCATTCGTTGATAATTTTTGAAAAAAACATGTATGAGGAAACTCTAGATAACTAAGCAACTAGTATAATAATTAGAGATAAAGAATTTTACAGACATCAATGGCATTTCTATTTAGCACTGTTTCAAGAAAGAAAGCTAATAAAGCTGCTGATAAATTAGCTTTCCTAGGTTAGAACAGTGAAAAGGATTCTCAACATAGATAGGTGGAAATGCCCTTCCTTTGGGGTCAAAAGCTGGTTTCTATCCTATTCCAAAGTACCACATCCATTATTTTCGTTGATGAAATTGATTCCTTGTGTGGACTGCCAGAAGGAGGAAAAGAGTTCATCTATCTATTAATCACTGACGTGAGACTTTTGGTTATCTCGTGCTTAGCATATGGTGCGTGGGAATTTTAATTTTCGGGAGCCCAAGTCCTAACTCACAACTTTTTGTCATGCTTCAACAACATGACCCTAATTAACTGATTGCTGATGAATGCCTTTGCAGATCATACCCCCTCCCATTTCAAAAACAAACTTTGATAAGGTGCTTGCTCACAAAGGAGTTCAGAGAAGAAGGTTGAAGAAACTGATAACAATGGTCGTGGCCATTCGTGCAGTTGCCATGATTTGTATTTTACCTGAAAAACACTCTAAATCTCTTCAAAGGCCATTTCAATTGTTTATCCTTTCCTTCTAGGGAGTCAGTTTCAAATTTCTTATTGCAATCAATTAAGCAACTACAAGAACCAAAATTTATGTGATTTCCTCTCATCCTTATGTTCATAGTTATTTTGGATAATCTGAACCTTGCTTTTTTTTTTATATGATGAATGTCATTGTACTTACACCTTCAATAAAAACTCTTTATCATTAAGTATTATGAAGCTAACTTTACATCAAAATAGTGTTTTGTCACCTTACCAAATGAAATTTGTACCATAAAACAACTATGAGAAGGGGAAAAAATCAGTTTGTGGAATGAAGACATTATAAATAAATGGAAAAGAGATGCTTCAGTCTGAAAAATTGCTCCCCAGGCACACTTGGTTCAATGAACACAAACGACAACAACAACATACTTAGTGGGTTTTAGGGAGGGTAAAATGTACGCAGCTGCACCTTATCACTATTTCATAGAGATAAAGAAGTTGTTTCTGGATTACTATGATAATTAAAGATAATGTACAAGCAAAAATCCGGTAGTATATACTAGTTGATGACGGATGACAATCAATCATCTCCTAATGCTGTATCTTTGTACATATTAATGTGGTTTCCAAAAATACTTCTTTTAGTTTCTTGACGACTTATCATAACTCAATTCCCTTGTAGAATTAAGTAAAAAAGGGTAAGTCCAGTGCCTTGCTTTCTGCCAGACGTTAGAGCATTGAGAGGAACTTTCCCTAGTATGAGAGGACCGGGAAGGACGCACCTCTGGTGTACCAGTTATCGTGCCCACGGTAACCCCTGGTAGCCAAGTGCGGAGCGGATAACTGCTGAAAGCATCTAAGTAGTAAGCCCACCCCAAGATGAGTGCTCTCCTATT
>JBCEWC010019327.1:0-11478 GCA_038996855.1 Solanum aculeatissimum
TGCTAAAAATGGTTCAAACTCGCACCGAAAATCTCGGGACTCGAGTCAACCACCCTCTTAGCATAATTTGGCCATTCCGGAGCTGATGGAACTGACAGAAATCGATTCCGAGGTCGTTTTCACATATTTTAACTCAAAAGTGATTTTTCAAGTTAGACGGACCTCAAAACACGGAAAACTGAACAAAATCCAAACGAACGACTAGGCGACCAAGCTACCGGCGCCAACAGGTCATAAATGGCCTGAGGTCGCTATAGGAACGCTCTAAACGAGGAAACGGATGCATTTAGGGAAAAATGACCTGGAGGGTCATTACAGTACATTATTGAACAAAGTTGACAGTATAGTTTATTTAGTGCCAAACTGGAAGAGAGGAGAGAGTTTGCTCTCAAAATGGATGGACTTGAGAATAACATGAGGGTTGTGGAAATGGAGGCAGAGAGAAAACTGATGATTATCGGAGGAGTAAGGTTTACCAAAATATAATATGAAGGGACAGGAATGTTCCGTAAACTATCACGTACTCCTCCTGAAACAGAGAGAACAAAGGTTAGGTCAAGTTGGACGGGATCTGCTATGACCCATTTCGCCCATTATTACCCAACCCATCTTATCTCAAGTCGACCTTTTACAGGGTTGGACAGTGATCCATTTTTTTATTCACTCATCTTGAATCAAGCCAAACTATCCATTTGCCATCTCTAATATTGAAAAGGAAAGATAACAAATGTCCTAGGAATATGAAATCTTGAAATTTGGTTCTAAAAGTAACAGAAATTTCAGCATTTTGACATGGGAGATCAGGATTCTAATAAAACAGAAATGTTGAAATGCTGAAGATGCAATTGTTCAAGCAACTTGTTAAAAACCAAAGGAAACAATGTGGCAAAAAGGAGGGAAAATGACAAGATCGCGCACAACAAAGGAAATCATAGAACATTTTTAACTTGAAATCCTTCTCCACTTTATAGAACTGCAGAATTAGTTTAGGACCTTCAAGAGGACCCTGAAATCATCAGCTTGACTTGGTAGCTACTGCCAGTTCAACGGATATAATGAAAGTTGATCGCCCGGCCTCTCTTAGGTACTGAACTTCCCCATTCATCAGCTTGACCAGTTTTCTGCTGATAAGCAAGCTGATCCCTTCTTCAGATGCGTCGGCTTCACTACCAAACATTTGGCTAAGCAATTCTTCTGGCACTCCACCCCCTGTGTGTCTTATCCTGCAAAAGTAAGTGTCATTGTCCCAGTCAGCCAAGCACAAGTAACAGATGGTGCTGATTCTTGTCATTATTTAAATTCATCTGTTTAGCCTTAAAAGGCTATCTCCACATGGACACGTCTTGGCTGAATGAAGAAAACACACACTCCCGCTATTTGAATAGATAGAAGACGAGAGCATTCCACATATGCAACTGAAACTTCCCAAGAGAATCATGATTTTCATTTGTTTTTCTTAATTTAAACTACTTTTTCGAGGCTGGACATCAATCTCTAGACTCTAATTACTATCTGGGATTATTTTATGTTTAAGTAGATGGAGAACTCAATGCTAAAACCACAACAGGAATAAAAGTACCCACTCAATTGCGGTGAAGGTTGATTTTTTGTTGTTCCAAAGAATGAATTAGGAATAAGCTTGAAACAGTTGGAGAGCATTTTCTACTTATCTTTGAATTTGAGAAGTCCTACGCAGACACTCGACTCTCTGATAAAATAGAAAGTGAAGGATGTTTAGGCCGACAGAACAATTTCATTTAAGATTGTGAAAAACATCGAATTAGAATTTATTTTGTAATTAAACCAGCAATTTGGCAATTAGTGTTTGCAAAATATACGGAGAGAAGACAAAAAGAAGTAGCAACGTCAACTGTCAAGGATCAAATGCTAATGGCAACATAAAGACTTCAAACATTGAGACATTTGAGTTCCAAGTAAACCTTTTATGTTTCCTAATTTGATAGAGAATAAGCATACTATCAATCAAAAATTACTGAGGACAGAAATTACCTATCAATCAAAGGATTGAGAGAAATACTGGTTACTTTTTACGCCTAGATTGATTTTTGAAATGCTTAGATGTCAATGGATTGTGTAGACATCCCTCAACCTTCTATGTTTTCGCAGGAGAGGCTAACTTGGACAGTAGATATTTGGTCAGGTTAAAATACACTTGTGAGTTTTCTGTCACGTGGATTTACCTGAATTCCAAGAGAGCAAGCTGAACAGATTCTCCTATGCGATCTTTACTTAACGTGCCTGAAATACTAAGCTGGCCACCACTTGGTGTAGAGCTCACAGATACTAATAAGAAGTTAGCTAGGACTTGTTGTAGCCTTGGACTATCTCCGTATAAAGTTTCATTGAGAAGATCTTCAACCATGTCATTCATGATCATTATATTCTTTCCATTGCTCTTCATCATGACTTGACTAATAGATGCAACCAATACTTCATGCAGCTTAAACTTGAGCATCTCCAGATCCAAATAACTAGTAAGATATCAGAAGAGCAAAAATATTACAGTGTAGAAAATCATTTAAAGTGATCCGCATAGAACTAAAAACAATAAATAATGGACACGAAAGCCATATTTCAACAAAGAAAACATTAAATCATATCAAAGATGCACAAAAATATATTCCATGAACAACACTTCTACTGCAATAGGTATCCATTCTTCCCTAAGATCAAATCCAAGCATTTACCTGTAGCTAGAAAATCATCATACTTTAATCAAGTTTTAACTAAAAAAGGAAGAACGGGAAGCACCTTGGGGCATTGAAACTAAAACACACACAGAATAATAAAATGAGTGTAGCATACCCATCTATGATGCTATCAAGATCTGTATCATCAAGAATTTTATTGAGCTGACGCTGACACTGTGCACTTGTATGCAGTATATTTTTCTGCTCTTCGCCCAAGCTAGTACCCTCTAGCATCTTCCGAGAGAATATAATCCCAGAAAGGGGATTCCTAATTTGCCTCCGTATGTAAGCTAATACTTTCAACCTTTTCAACGCAGTTTGTTCTGATAATCGCTGAACATGAAGAGCTTGTTGCAACTCATGGCTTGCAAGCTGCAGGAAACAAAAGAGTCCTGTGACTGCACCCTCTTTATCTAACCTTTTGCTCACACAGAGTAAGCACTCCACATATTTCCCGTAACGTGCAAAGAAACCAAAAGGAATCTTCTCAGATTCTTGACCAGCAATAGCATTGTTTAGTATAACTCCAAAATTTACAAAAGCTTCTTGATTCTTGAGCCGGCAGCAAGCTGACTGTGTCCCAAAAACCTCCCCTAAGAGCATTTTATCTATAACATCATCACGACGCCATCCAGTCAACTTTGTCATCGCAGAGTTCCACTCAGAACACCAGCCAAATTGATCAGTGCCAAATATTGGTGGGATCAATGGGTGAGGATTTTGGATAATCGCTCTATAGTCACCTTCGATTCGGGTGAACTTGTCCATGATACTTTTTTGTCCAGTTATATCCTGAGCAATAAAACATACACCCACAACACTATCTCGAACATCTTTGCTTGCACATGCATTCACGATTAAGCTGATTGGACTAGAATCCCTTGACGGCCCATGTGTTTTTATTTCAAACTCTACATTTCTTTCCTCTTTCCCTGGTCAAAGTGATGGTGTATTCAATTAAATCTTCAGTACATAGTTCATGTAACTGAATGGATGGACAAAAATCATGTGAACTAATAATAATCAAAATACTTAAATAGTATAGAAAATTAATCTTTATCAGTACATAATTCATTAAACTAAATGAATAGCAAAAAATCATTAATAATATTCAAAATAATTAAAGAGTGTAGTAAATCAATCTTCACGAAAAGAGCCATAACATCAACATAACACAGAGGGGGGAGTGCATAAAGATACGTACCCTGCAATGCTAATTCCAACATCTTACTCACGGTATCAACTGATGAATCCTCCACAAGAGTGAGCAGATGTTTCCCAATTGCTTCATCAACAGGAAGACCAGTTAATTCAGTAACTTTTGTGTTCCATCCATTAACCTGCCCATCCACATCAACTGCGAATATAGGAACTGAAGCTGTTTCAATCAAGCGGACCATTTCAGCTGTCACTGCTTCTAGTTCCTGCATTCCGTCAATCTTTAGATCATTAAGCTTCGTATGGATAGAATTGGTATTTGAATTCACAGCATCGGCATCCTTGAAAGCATTTCTTAGTATAAGCTGCAAAGAGTGGATTGCATCCATCTCATAGTCCTTCCAGGGTATACTCCTTGTCTTGACAACTTCCAGGAATGCTTTGAATGAGGACCTAGGATGCATTTTCCTGCCATCATCCTTCTCACCAGGTTCATGCTTTGCACCACCCCATCTAACTTCAGCAGCAGTGTGTGATCTGAACCAGAACAGCCAGTCCTTATCAGATATTCTCACAGCCGCCATACCACAGACTGCATCACCAAGAGCAAGAGCCCCAGGAAAACCAGCATCATACAAGCTATCAGTACTCAAGCCTGTGGAATCTGTATGATACTCGCAAAGCCATGATACTATATCGTGTAGCTGAAAGTCGCTTGGGTTTATTCCTAATCGATGTATCTTATTCTTATAGAGCAAAGCAGCACCATCACATTTGACAAGATCCATAATGTTGGGGCTCTGTGACACGATACCTAGGGGAGCATCTCGCATCAGCATATCACACAAGAGGGTCTGAGTACGCAGAATATTTTTCTCAAGGAACTGATTTTCTAATTCCAGTTCCTTGTTAACGTGTATGGCAAAGACTTGTGCAAGAAACTCACATGCATACCTCAGTGGGAAGGGGACGAACCTTGGAGTCGTGTTGTGGCAAACAACCAGGCCCCATAGCCTTTTTCTTTTTTGAGATTGTGAAGAATCAGAGCTTTCTCCTTCTTCATCTCCTTCATTGACCACAACTGCCATTACAAGTGATGCAATTGAATTCATGTTCTCCATATACTGTAAATGGCAGTAGTGAGGGGCCCTAAGAGTAGAGCCGCATAATGTTAAGTCAAATGGAAGCTTCTCATCTTGGACTACCTTTACATGTTTTGCTCGACAATCACAAATCATTCGGACCTTATTCTTCATGAACAAAAAGCGTGCAGCTTGTGGAATATCCGTAGCAGGATAATGTAAACCAAGGTAAGGCTCGAGGCCAGGCTTTGTGATCTCAGACACCACCTCTCCATGATCATCATCGTGAAACTTATATGCCATCACCCTGTCATAACCTGTGAGTTCAAAAACCTCCTGAACCATTGTGTCACATAATCTTTCCATACTGCCACTGGGCAAGGACTGCAAGCGAGTAATGGCTTTGGCTGCAAGTTTATATGACTGCAGGGCCCCTGCAGCAGTCATTGGAATTTCATAGGGCTTCACAGGCTCAAAATCAATGATTAAGCTGCCTGTAACCCTATGAACAATTGCATAAAATGGCTTCCCAGATGTTTTGCAGTGAACAAGGACAGGATTCAACAGAGAAACCTCCCCAAACCCCAAGGCTTTCTGCAATGCTGCGCCACTAGGACCAGTGAAGATCGTTCTGATATCAGTCCCAATGCCAAGAACTGGATGCTCACCAACACTTGGAACAGCATGGCTAACCATGGTCAGCATTTCAGGGGCATTCTCACTGAATGCTATGACCTTTAATGTTTTCTCATCCAGGGCTAACAAACAACCAAATGGCTGGATAAACTTTCCCTTTTGGATCTGATGAAGGTAAGCGGTGGTCACTTTGTCTGACTTCGGCTTTTGCTCACCCCCAGCAACACTTGTAACCCTCACTGAGCTTGAATAGTCAAAGGAATCACCTGACTCCTCAAAGTCTGCATGCAACTTTGCGTCTATAGAGGTCTGTGCAATGATCCTAGCACTGTGTTTTGATCTTGATGAAGTGGTGGAAGATTGGCTAGGTCTTGAAGCAGACATTTTGACTCAAATCTAAACAAAGCATACAAAATAAGTACTACAGATGATTAACATTATATGTTGAAGCAACAAAGCTATAACTGGAATAGTAAGCATCCAGCACTGTCAAATTCCTAATAGCAAAGTTTTCAACTTTTTTTTTTTATATCAGCAAATATACTAGAATAAACACATGGATGATTCATTGTAAAGGCTCTACCTTTTATCAATATGAAATATCAAATCACTATTTGCAGCATAACATTTTCCATGGACTGAAGAATAGAACCCATCTCCTCCCCATTCTCCCCCCGCTTCAACATACTTTGCAAATACAAAAAAAGGGCGGCGAGGGCATACGTTTAACACTTTCTAAGAAACGGAGAGCCGAGTAAGTAGATAATTCAACTATAACTAAGAAGTTAAGAGATGCAGACAAATATGCATAGCACAGTAAGCTAATACTGCTGGATTAACAAACTAGCCACAGCCTATTGATAATTCAAGTTCTTTACCACCCTACAGCAGTCAAGTAGATAAAGATGCAAGTCATCGTCTCTTTAAGGCAAAACTGCAATACAGCCTCAAAGAAACTATTACAAAACTAGGATTGAATTTGCAGAGATAAGCAAGTGAAAGTTGAAGATCAATAAAACAAGATAAAATGAAATCACCTTTCACAAGATTTCAGAGGCAACAACAAACTAGTAGGTTTCAGCTGAATTCTTTATATAGTTGGTCCAAATCTGAAGCAAATAAGTGAATAACAAAGTGGTCCTAGGCCAACATAAGCTCAGCAGACATTCTTCCCAAGGTATCGATCAGCGCCTCCTCTGAATTTCCCAAGGGCGAAAAAATGGACGTCAACTTCCACTTCACCAACTCCAGAGAATTTAATCCTTTACAAGATTTATCGATGCCATTAAACACACACTTCCCAAAACTCACAGAGACAACTATACACGAATACCACAGTACGATTACAAGTCTCTATAAATAGGAAGTGAGAGGGACTTTACTAGAAAGAAGTGAGTTGCCTGATTGTTTCCTTTCCAAACATAGTTATATGGTGTCAGTTGATGCACTCCAAAATTACAATCTTGATTTGTCGTCCAGGTCTATATAATATTATAGATGTTGAATTTAAAGAACAAACCCACGAGCAGCAAAGTACGGATAATATATAATAATTCTTGAGCGGGTGGAAATATAATAGTAATAGTACTCACTAGAAGACTTTTTATGTCAATTCTTGCTACAATATTATGAAATATAAAAGATTCGTCTGTTTAAAATATAGTATATTCAAAAGTAGGTCGCAAACATAAAGATATTGCACATCTTATATAACATTATTTTAAACAAAGATATGAGAATACCCACTTGGAGAGGAAAGAATGAGGGTGGAAAAGCGAGGCCATACCTCGAATAATAAGTTACCAGCAAAGCCAACAGGTTATGGACATCACGTGAAGACATCATCCCTTATCTTTCAAGAGAGAGAAGGAAAAGTGTGTCAGAATTTGAGAGAATTAAGGACTACGAGACCAAGTGAATGAGCTGGTACTGGTGGGGGAAGGGGGAGAGGGGGAATCGATGGTGAATCTGTTTCACATATTTATCGGGTGACTGAGCAAACCTCACACATATAAGATAATTTGTCACCATTGAATTGCTGCTTCTAGCTTTTATTAAAGTTTTATTGTTCTTGTACAATCACTTGGTTGTAAAATCATTCTGAAAATTGAAGATGACGGTCAAAATGAGATGGATCTTTTATTGAGTTTTGTTCCTTCCACAGGATGGCAAATGGACCCTTTGCATACTCTTATGACCTTTACTATGTCTTTTCCTTTTCGTGCCCAAACCATTACCGTTAAAATCATTGCAACAGTACTAACTGAGCTAATTAGTGGATGTTTAGCCATGTTTGATGAATATTTTTTTCAAAAAAAAAATAACTTTTTAACTAAAAATTACTTTTGGAAATTGGAGTTGAGTTTGATCATAAATCTAATCGAAGTTGTTTTTAATTTTTAATAGTAATTAAAATTGTATTTGGCCATATTTCATTTGTTATTTTTGATTTTTTTTAATAATAATTGAAATTGTGTTTGGTCATATTTCATTTGTGACTTTTTCGGACATTGCTTTCCTGTCTCCATTAGCAACCTGTTTTGAAGCATTTTATAAATTGTTCAAAATACAAATAATCAAAAAATCAATATCAACAAATAATACATTCAATTAAGATCACAAACGTCATGCGATCATATATTTATTTATTCAACTAGTAAATGTTAAATAATTCACATTTCAAATGTTATATTAATTAGTATTGGTTTTTATCTAGTAACAGACTATTATATCTAAATAATAAAATTTGTAAGCTAATTTATTTTAGTTTTATCTAGCAACAGATTATTATGTCTAAATAATAAACTTTGTAAGCTAATTTATTTAAATAAATTTACTAGTACAAATATAAAACATCAAACAATGAAAAAAAGTAAAGTGATTAAAAGGATTCGAGGAATACTTTTGTCTTTACATATAAATCTTTTTTTTTTGGTAATCTCTTTTTACATATAAATCTTATGTATTACTAATACCACTTAATAGAAGGTATAAGTTGTACATGTTATAATATCAATGTAATGATCCAAAAAAAATTTAACTTCGTAGTGGTTGATCAAGGTCTATTTTGAACTTGTTTTGGTTGGATAGTGACCATCATGAGTCGTACTTATGTGGCCATATTCAAAGGAATCGCATTAGTTGGGTTTTGCACAAGGTCGTGTGGCAGGGCTGATTTTGATTGGCCATATCTCTTGGTACGGGATGAATTGTGCGGGCCACGACCTATCAAAGTGAAGCTCTTCGAGTTATCTTCGCAGCACAATTAGTCTCACTCGATTTGGAGTTAGGATGTGGAAGTTATGGACATTACGGTGAAACTGTTTGTGCACGAAAGCATTCTGGAAAAGGAAAGGAAACATTGGCTAAGTCAGGGTCTCACGAATGAACAACGGATCGTGTGCGGGTTCAGGGCCCCTGAGCCAGTCCATGGAGTGATCCAGTGTGTGCCCTTGATGATGGACTAAGGCCCCAAACCAAGTGAGGCTCCACGGACCATTTCACGACCCGTGTGATGTCTCACGGTTCGTGAGGGCACCCGTGGAGTGATCCAGAGAGTTTCTTGGACCCTGGGCCAGAACTCCAAGCAAAGTGAGGCTCCACGGACCAGTTCACGCTCCGTGTGATGCCTCACGGGTCGTGAGCCATCCCGTGGAGTGGTCCAGAAAGTTCTCAAGATTTGCGAGCCAAGGTCGTGACCAAGTGTAGCCACACGGTCGAGTTCACGGACCGTGGCCCATTGTACGGTCCGTGTAGTTGTCCTGCGTCTCCAGTTCCAATTATTTTCTCCATTTAATTAATGGTTAAATTGTAATTTTAATTGATGCTAGGGTTGTTTTAGTCTTTCTAAACTCTCCTAAAACTCTTGAATTGAACCCTGATCACTCCTAATTCATTCAATCTCTTGAATCTCTTCAAATTTTCTTTCAATTTTCTCTCCATCTCCATTGAAGGCAAGCTTGGGGATTTGGGAAAAATCAATTCTTCTTCAGAATCTTCTTATTTCTCTTGGTGAATTCAAGGTATGTGGACTTGATTCATGGTTTCTCTTTCAACCATGAAGACCCAAAACTCTTTTCTTTAATTTGATGAATTTTGATTTCTTCGAAAATGGGTCTTTAAGATTATGAATGATTTACTTGAAATTGAAGTGTGGGTTGTGTTAAATAATTAATTTCAAAGTGCATTGAGCCCCAAATTGATGAATTCCATTGATTTCATGATGTTTCAAAAATGAATGTCCCCTTGGTTCTTCAATTCAAGTATGGGTATTAAGAATTTTGCTTCAAATTGATGATAACATTATGCTTTGGATATGAACTTCTTGTATTGATGATTTAAATGATGATATTCAATACCCATGCTACTCTTGATCATCCATGCATTGCATTCATGAGCATGAAAGACTTGCTATGATGAAACTCTTGATAAGGGCTTAGCCCTCATGTTATGATATGATATGACTTGATTTTTATAAGATATGGGAATTGACTAAATGTGATCACGTAAAGTCTATGTTATGGCTCTTTGAGCAATTATGGGTGTTTACACCATTATGATAAGATATGATATGTTATGATATAATATGCTATGTAGATGAGCTACTCCTATTGCATTGGTTTTGGAAACTCTTGTTTGGCTTTTGAGCCTAAGTATGGAAAGACTTGAATTATGATTTGGCTTCTAGCCCAATTATGCATTATTTTGAATGAAAGGTCAAATCTCTATTTTGAAGGCTTGTATATGTATACGTATTCCCGTGGGATCAGACTTAGCACCGAGGGATTGGAGTCGGGGTGGAATATCTCCAAGGGTCCATACTCTTTTCCGTCAAAACATGTGTCACCATGGGTTATCTCCCTTGATGGGATTGACTTGTTATATATCCCCTTTCTTAATTTCTTAAGGGTTGACTAGGGATCTACCTGGCAAGTAGTTCAATTACAAGTAGTAGCTCGCTTGGTCTCTCATGTTTTCGGTTGAGGTCAAATCCCCGCTATGATATATTGGTTTGCATTCATGCATCATGACATGACATAACATGTTGTTATGATATCTATTCCCTTGGCTATTGTAACAACCCAAAAATTTTCAAAATCTACTTATGATTGGCATTCTAGGATGTACTACAAGCCATGGTTGAGTTTTGGTAGCCTCGGGTTGAGTTTAAGTGGACGAATGCAAATTGGGCTAGAAAGTGGCCTAAAGGGATAGTTTGGACAGTCAACTTCAAATAATCATAACTTTTGATGTGGGATGAAACATATGAGCTACCACATATCAAATTGAATCTCTTTGAGTTAGCTTTTCCACACAAGTGGTTTCACTCAATTTGGATATCAGTTGAGGGAGATATGTCCCAAACAGTGAGACTGTTTAAAATTCAGAAGCCATTGCAGATAGGCTCAGAAATATGGCCAAGGAAATTTGCACGGACCATTAAACTTTGAACGGTCCATCTAGTGTCTTGTGTGATGTCACAATGACCTTGGGATGGCATGGAACCACCCTTAAGCCAAGTGTAGGTCAACGGTTCCTCAAACGGACCGTTTGAGTTTTGACTGGTCGTTTGTTGCCTCGTTGAGTGAGGCAGTGGCTAGGCCATGGCTTGGCTGAGGGTCTTGAGTTTAAGGGAGGTCAGATGGTGCAGTTCACCGGCCGTCTCACCTTATACGGTCCGTTTGGTTGTTCGTGAAGTTCAACAGAAAGTCCTCCGAGAGTTCGTGAAAAAATTGGCTAAGTGCATCCAAACGGTCACTTGAACGGACCGTGTGACCATTTGACGGCACTGTAGCAGCTGTTTGGGTGTTGTGATCAGTGAAAAGTTCTGGTTTATTAATGGTATTTTCGTGATTTAACATTTCCCTAAGCCCCCTTTTGGTCCCTTAAGG
>JBCEWC010019328.1:0-11478 GCA_038996855.1 Solanum aculeatissimum
GCTATGATGGCTTGATCGAGGGTCTTTGGGTCCTCTTTCGCCATGTCACATCTAGGCCCCCTATTCGGGTCATGACACACACCTATGAATAGGAGGATATGAGACACTTAGAAAAACTTTACTTCTTTTGCATTCTATGTCGTGCCTTCAAAGCTTCTATATCCTAACACTTGACTTTTGGTGTTTTTAAAAATGGCTCCACAACGTGCTCCATTGCCTTGAGAAAATAATTCTAACGAAGAATAAATTCCTCTGGCTCCTCAAGCTCCTCAAGTCCCTCAAGTCCCTCAAGTGAATCTAGTCGCCAATGATGAGTTTAGAGCTGCTATTACTATGTTGTCTTAAGTTGTTGCTTCCCCAAAGATTCCTACTCCAGCTTCAAGAATAAAATATTTTGCAAGAATGAATCCCTAAGAGTTTTATGGTTCTTAGGTGGATGAAGATCCACAAGAGTTCATTGATGAGGTGTATAAGGTGGTGGAGATTATGAGAGTGTCTTCCAAGGACCCACACTTAGCCCTAGTCTCTTATGATTAAGCTATGGATTTTCATGATTATGATCTCAAATATTTAAAAGCATATTTTACGATAATGATGATGATGATGCTATGATAAAGAGGGTGATGAAAGTCCTAATATTTATGATGATTATGTTAAGGTGAGAATGGCGATGCACATTTTATGAAAAACTAAGTAGATGAACTATTCTTATGACATGAGAAGTTTTCATAAAATATTATGATGAATATTTTACAAACTATGAAAGTATGATTTTATTGAAGTACAAACTATATTGAAAGACATGTATGCATTATTTATGTATTCCGTGGGATATGACTTAGAAGCGAGAGGGATTTTGTAGATTTCATAGTCCCATAACTATGTGCCACCATAGGAATGATGTTCATGTTTTATGTCTTAAAGGTGTGCTAATGGGTCTATATAGTTTTTAATGGAAATTTACCGTGCTAGGATAGAGACTAAAAGGTGAGGTCAAATGATGGGTTCTCACCATGCTAGGATAGAGCCTATAGGGTGAGGATTGAGTCTACCTTGACAAAGTAGACTCCTTTTTCGCTTGGTGTAGAGAAAATATCAAGATTCTATGTAATAGTCCGCATGATATTATATGTCGGTTATGGTCTTATTCTCACATATGTATATTAAGTTTATGAAGGGTTTAATGATGCTTCTTCTCATCATTTTAAACATGCATTGCTCATATATATTGTGTTCTCATTCTATTGATTATGACTATGCATATTGATATTACTGTGATGTCCTTTTGATTCATGGCATACCTACATAATTAGTATATTTTACGTACTAATGTGTACTTTTTTTTCTACATGATCTAACCATGTAGGGACGGATGGCGAGACTACTATTCCATTTGATGGCTAGCTTGGGAGTTATGATTGAAAATAGTTGGTGAGTTCCCATCCTTCGGGAACAATCCCACTTATGATGTTTCAATATGTTGAGACTTTAATATTTTCTTTTGATGTATATCTTGAGGGTGAGCTAGTAAGTTATATTCTAGAACCTGCCAATATCTTATGATGTAGAGGCATGTTTTGGACACTATGGACTGATGTATGTTTCTCTAAGAGAAACTATTATACTTCTAATTCTATGTATTTTGCTTGCTTATTCTCTTATATTTTCTTAATGTATGCTTATGATATGAACATGAGGCTTGGATGGGATGTCTTTGGGTGTCACATTCGTTGTGTTATGGCTAGGCCCTAGGTCCATGTCATGACAATTAGACTATGAATCTAAATAACCTACCAAGTATAACCGAAACCCTATTCGGAATATAGAGTATTGAGCAAAGAAAAACTTACCAAAATCATTTGCCAAGTTGATTTTAATAGATATTGCCATGAAAATTAGTGGGTTGCCCAAGTATGCCAGAAAAATGGCAAAAGTAGTGATTAGTAGATGAAAGTTTCATTGGAAATAAGTGAGGGTAGTCAGAACTTGGTCAGCGTTTTGGGGGAAGAGTGATCGAAAGTTTTAAAAAGTGAAAAATGGGTAAAATTTCATTTTACCCTTTTATTTCTTTAAAACCGGGTGGAGTAAAAAAATATTGATGGTGCCATTCTACGAAAGCCCAATTATGGGCAGTAGATATTTATACGGATCATTGTTCTAGCTCCATAGATTACTCCTGCCACTTCTTAGGATGTGGCATCTACGAAGCCTATCTACGAGCCGTCGTTGAAATTACAACTTGTATATGGGTTTTGTTGATGCCTCTAACACTTAGCAAAATTATGAAAACTTACCTGATATCCATGAACTCCGGTTACAGTCCAAAGATGATTTCAAAGACCATAAAATTAGTTTGTAGATTTTCCTATTGAAAATTTTTGCTCACTGGATTTGGGTCCATGGGCAGTGACTACGAGTCATGATTTGATTCCCAGCCCGTACACTGACCCATAAACTCTCACTTTTCCCAATTGTTTGGATGTTTCTAATTTTTCCACCTAATCCTACCTCTCATAAAAATAAATGGTTACCCAACAACTTTCCTAACCATAAGTAGAAAATTACAAACAAACTTGCGAAAACAAAGCTAACTAACTAGTCCAAGACTGAAAGGAAACACAAATACAACTAAATGAAAAGTAAATCTTAGATTTCCTCCCAAGCAGTGCCTAATTTAATGTCACAACACTATGTAGTCTAATTGGTTACTCAGACTTCACCATATGTCTATACTTCAATTGTCTTCATCTCTTCAGCATTCTTGAAGTATGGTTTGATCCTTTGGCCATTGAATTTAAATCTTGAACCATCACTTGCTTCTAACTCAATGGTTCCGTGGTGGAAAACATGTGTAACTTTATAAGGTCCCAATCACTTTAACTTGAGTTTGCCAGGAAATAACCGCAATATAGAGTTGTACAAAAGAACCAGGTCTCCTGGTGAGAACTTGGGATGCTTAATTTGATGATCATGATATAAATTCATCCTCTGTTTGTACAAGATAAACTTTCATATGTCAAGAGAAACTCATCAAGTTCGTTGAGTTTTTTTAGTCTTAAATATGAAGTATCATTCCAATCAAGATTCTACTTCTTGAGCACTCATATTTCTTTGTGTTCAAGCTCTACAGGTAAGTGGTAAGACTTCCAAAAGACAATTTGGTAAATATACATACCTATGGGAGTCTTGAATGCAGTCCAATATGCCCACAATGCGTCACCAGCTTTTGTGACCAGTCTGTCCGATTTACATTCACTATTTTGATAAAATCTACTTAAGCTCTCGATTGGATACCTCCACTTGCCCACTTGTTTAGGGGTGGTAGGGAGTTGCAACGTTGTGTCTTACCCTATACTTCTCTAATAGAGCTCTAAATAACCTGTTACAAACGTGGGGCCCTCTATCGCTTATGATCGCATGAGTAGTGCCAAACCTTGAGAAGATGTTTCTCTTGAGGAATTTTGTGACGCTTTTACCTTCATTATTGGGCAGTGAAACTGCTTCTACCCACTTTGAAACATAATCCACAACAACCAAGATGTACTTGTTCCCATTTGAACTCACAAATAGACCTTTAAAGTCTATACCCCACATATTAAACAACTTAATCACCACGATGGGGTTAAGAGGGAGCTCTTGCTTACGGGAAATACCACCTTCTCTTTGACACTTATCACAAGCTTTGGCATAATCATGACCATCTTGGTTGATGGTAGGCCAATAATATTCATATAGGAAGATCTTGTGAGTTGTCCGGATACCACATGGTTTCTGCCAACAAGTGATGAATGATAAGCCTCAAGTGTGCTCATCATCTCTACCTTAGGTACAAGTCAACGAATAATCCCATCTGTACAAACACAAAATAAATATGGTTCATCCAGAAAAGCTTCCTCACATCAGATATAAACTCTCAGCATTGGTGGGAAGTCATATTAGATGGTATCATATCCCTGACTAAGTAATTAGAATAATTTGCGAACTATGGAATCAAGTCATGTGATGCATCCAACACTCTCTCATCAAGAAATGAATTATCAATCTCTAACCCATCTTTAAGTTTTTCCATTGCGTCATCTTTAAGTCTAGATAGGTGGTCTGCAACTTGGTTCTCCATCCCCTTTCTGTCAATAACCTCGAAATCGAACTCTTAAAGTAGTAGAACCTAATGAATCAACCTCAGTTTGGCACCCTTCTTCGCCATCAAATATCTCAACTCTGACTGGTCATTTATGTGTTGTATTGAGGGCTTTACTAGAATAGTAGATAGGATGTAGAATCTTCTCTCTTCGCTAACCTAATACTATACCAAGTGTGACCCCACTTGCATTACACATGATCTCAAAAGGTTAAGTCCAATTCGGTGCAACAATGATAGGTGCTGAAATTATCCTTTGCTTCAACCATTTGAGCATTTTGAGACATGCATTGTCAAACACAAACTTTGTATTCTTCTCAAGTAACTTGCACAATGGGTATGCAATCTTTGAAAAATCTTTAATGAACCTCCAATAAAAGTCTGCATGCCCCAAGAAACTCCTCACACTTTTGATAGATATAGATGGAGGGAGCTTCTTAATTACCTCAACTTTTGCTTTATCTACTTTAATACCCTTTATGGACATTTTGTGACCTAGAACTATACCTTCTTTCAAAATAAAATGACACTTCTCCTAGCTTAGAACAAGGTGACACTCTTCACACCGCTTTAACATATCATGTAAGTGCTTCAAGCAATCATCAAATGAGTCTCCAACAACACTGAAATCATCCATGAATACCTTAATAGTATCATACACCATGTCAAAGAAGATAGACATCATGCATCTTTGAAATATGGTTGATGCATTACATAGTCCAAAGGAAATCCTCTTGAATGTGAAGGTTCTATAAGGACATGTAAAGGTGGTATTCTCTTGATCCTATAGTTCTATAGAAATCTTAGTGTAGCTTGAATAACCATAAAGAAAATAATACCAACCTTTGGTCGCTAATCTATCAAGAATCAGGTCCATGAATGGCATAGGGAAGTGATCTTTCTCCATCAAACCATTGAGCTTGCAATAATCCATGCAAACCTCCATCCTGTAACTGGCCTTATTGGAATCAACACATTGCTTATACAGAAACCATCATGATACCTCTCTTTTTTGGAACACACTAGATTGAGCTTACCCATTCACTATCAACAATCAGATATATCATACCAGCTTCCAACTACTTGATAATCTCTTTGCGCATGACCTCTTGTATTAGTGGGTTTAGACCCTTATGATGCTCAATACTCAACTTATATTCTTTGACTAGCTGAACTTTATAAGTACAGATGCCTAGGGAAATGCCAATAATGTCTACAATCATTCATCCAATAGCTCGTTTGAACTGCTTAAGGACCAAAACCAATGGCTGTACTTGTCCATCATCAAGGTCTGCTACAATAATCACTGGTAAAGTATTGTTCGGCCCAAGAAATACATACTTCAAATGGGTTGGAAGAGCCTTCAACTCTAACATCAGTGGCTCTTCAATAGATGGTCTTGTAGGTGGAGTCTTATAACTCTTCAAATCCAATTTTGAGTTGATGTTCACAATACCCTAGAGTTTGAAGTGCACTATCTTATCACAATCTAGAATGTCGTCACTCTCAAAATTCATCAACACTGTCTTAAGGGATTTGACACCCAACCTCTCTTATATAGGGACTGCTGGTTGCACTTCATCAGTATTCTCTATCCCAGCAACAACTATTCTATCATCAGGTCACTTCATAGACTAACAAACATTGTATACAACCTCTTCATTCTTCAATCTAAACTTGAGTTGACCGAACTCCATATCCACTAAAGCTCTCTCAGTGGCAAGGAATGGTCTTCCAAAGATGATTGGGACATCAAATCTATCTCATAACTAAGAATAATAAAATCTATAGAGAATATAAAATTTTCAACACGAATAAGAACATTATAGAGTATTCCTACAGTTTCTTGACCATTTTTTCAGTCGTCAATAAGCATATTTCACATAGTGGGGCCTCTTCAGCCTAACTTCTTATACATTACAAGAGGAATTAGATTGATACTAGCTCCCGAATCACATAACGCCTTTGCAAAATTAAAAAGTCTGATGATGCAAGGAATGGTGAATGCTCTAGGGTCTTCCTTCTTTTGAATAAGTGATCTAGTTGTAATGGCTCTGCAGTGGTAAATGTCATGTGCAAGATCTTGACTCACCATCCTATTTTTTATAACTAGTCCTTCATAGACTTAGCATACCCAAGCATCTGCTTCAGAATGGAGATGAAGTTATGAAATTTCCCTTTGTCATTCTTCTTTTTTAGTCTCTAAGGGAAAGTTGATGGATGCCATGGTATGGCTTTTAATTTTTTTGTGCTAACACATCCTTCCTCACATCATCCTTGGCCTGTCTATCTCTAGTATCGAGTTGTGCAGTGCTCTTTAATATCTTCTCGTCCTCTCTGGTTTCATCCTTTACCACTACCAGCATTGGACTGTCAACAGTCTATTTTCCATGTTGTATCATTATTGCCATGCAATGTTCATTTTTCTTTGGATTCTACACTGTGTTACTTGGTAGTGTAACCTTCTGGAATTAGTTCAACTAAATCGATATCTGATCGAATTGCTGCTCCAACTGCTTGATAGTAACATCTTGTGACTCAATCTTTTGGTTGATACCAAATATGTCTTCTTTTATCTCCTTCAAGGTCTCATCCTGTGCATCAATATTCTTGAGTATCTTGCCAAATATCTTCTCAATCCTTGAACTACCAACTCCAGCATCACGATTTATGGGTAGCACATATGCTTCATTCCTATCATTGTGATACCCATCTCTGCGTACCCAATCACCATGTCTTCCTTGAGACCTATTTCTACCACAGTGTCTCCTCAGTTGTTATTATTTTCATTATAGTTGTTGTCTCTATTGAAGTTTCAACCTTTATTCCTTTGACCTTAGTGCCAATAATCTTGATTGGATCCTTGGGTGTTAATTTTGAAACTGCCTATTTGATCATTCACAAAGCATGTATCCTCCTCATAACAGAATTCATCATAGATTGGTGCTCATTTTTGTTGACTCACTACATTAACTTGTTCTTGGTTTTGCTTTATTAACAGCCCGACATTAGTACTAATTTGAGCCAGCTTTTGTAGCACCTCTAGGTTGATCTTTGTTTGCTCTAGCTTTGTGCTAACTAAGAAAGAGGTTACTATTATTTTTTTATCTCTCGTACCCCATACATGGTTGGTCATGGCTACTTTCTCAAATCTTTGGGTTGCCTCAACAAAAGCATAATCCATGAAAGAACCTACAGTTTCGGCCACTTACTTTACTATTGTCATCTAAGGCTCTATAAAGGATGTCTAGTAATAAATCATCTATGATCTTGTGGTCTGGAACACTCCTCAAATACTTAGTGAATCGCTTCTACACTATATTAATAGACTCTCCACGTGTCTGTTGGAAATTATTGATGCGGTCTTTGAGCTTCAACTTCTTCGATATAGGGAAATACCTCTCCAAAAATGCCTTCTACATTTTTACCCATGTAGATATAGAACTGTATGAAAGTTTTGATAACCATAGCATTTCTTTACCAGTGAAAGATGATAGGAAGACATGGAGCCCGATGACATCCATGGATAAATTTTGGTTTTCTATCATACTCTTATATAGGAACAACACATTATGAAGATGGTTATGTGAATCCACAGATGGTAGACCTGAAAAAAAAAAACCTCTATGTTATAGCATCTACAACAATCTGCTCGATATGACTAACTTGGTATCTGGTGGTAGTGAGGGTAACACGATGGCTCCTGTAACATCCACTGTAGTCGAATCAAGTCCATAGTTATTCCATGTACCAATCCAATATCTTTGCATTTATAGACAGTTCACAACTTGTGGTGGTGATGGGTTTTGTTCATCCAAGATTGGGTTTTGACGCATGTTTTATTGTTATCTCTGGAGCAGGTTTATTTCATTGTTTATAGTGTTAGTAGCATTTTGTTAGGCCATTCTTCTTAGTGTTCTTTGTAACTATGGATTGTATGGTGTCAAAGGATTGCCTCGACTGCGTATATTGGGCATACACTAAACTTGTATTCTAAAAAAGAACAAAAACAACAAAAATGCGTAAAATATAAAAATAAGAATTAATCTCTAATTACTCTAACTAAACCAATCTAAAAGTTGTATTCCCTAGCAATGGTACCAAATTTTTATCATGTCCAAATTACACCTACCAATTGAAGCATAAGTTGTCGCTGTCAAATATAAAACCTAACAGTGGTTAGGGTCGATTGCATGAGGAATATGGTCTAGACTTAGAATAGTCAAAGGAATGTCAAGTAATTAATCATCCTATTTCAATATGGGGTAGTTATGATTCAATGAAATAATAAATTAAACCTATGTTAGTGTCAAATAAGATGTGAGTATTACAAAATCATTGAGAAAATGTAAATAGGGTATTGTGTTCCCCATGAATTTCTAACATAGTATAACCTCATAATTATAACTTTTTCTAGTGAGTAACATGTAGAACTAGTAAGTTATGTTCACCTAAGTCATTGGGATTGAAAATAGATAACTTTCACCACGTAACATGGGTCGTCTACAGGCGTATGCATTACTAACTCTTACCCTGGTCCAAGATTTAGTGATTCCTTGGGTCGTTTAAGCTAATTAAATGAGTGCAATCACATCTAATCTCCATTATTTATCCCTTTTCCCATATGTTACCCCCTTGGGCCGGCGAGTAAGAATACGGTGAATTTTAATATTATCCACTGTTAAAAAGTAATAAAAATGAAGAGATAATTAATAAATGCATCAACACTTTCCAAAGATTATGAATTATTCAATTTTTACTTTGTTAGTTCTTCATAGTTTTCATAATTCTAGTTATGAATTTAACTACTCTTGTTCGTTGTATTAGGTATTATCATGATTGATATTTGCATAATTAATAACTTACAATGAAGAATTAAAGAATGAAAATCTAAAATCCTCACTTGATTTGCATTATGAAAACCCAAAAGTATGAAAACAATATTTTTGTCTAAGTACTCAAAGCATAAAAGGATCTAACTAAACAATAGAGTGCATAGCCCATCCAAAAATAAACTAAAAACTCTATTTATAAACTCAGAAAACAAAATCATGATCAAATAAGGTAAATTGAATTCGAGTCGAATCATGAGCCAATGTACAAAGAAGTAATTATGTCTCATGGTTTGAAGTTGTAGACTGTCTTCTCTTAACTGAGGGCCTATTTCACGAATCTCCATCTATGACTCGTAATTTGAACTATGGCTCATGGTCTTCATCGTATACTGGAATTCTAACATTTTTACTTTTTCTTCCATGACCTGGTCTATGGGTCGTAGACTGGACTACGACTCATCCTGTTCCTTCATTGTTTTGCCTGCAAATCCATGTTTACTTCTTCGTACTTCTAAATGGGGATCTCAATATCTTGCGATAGGCCACCCTACCTTTGGTGCTCAGCTTTGATTTGTTGGAAATTATAACATTCGGCCACAAACCTTGCAATATCCCTCTTCATACCACCACACCAATACACTTTCCTCAAATCCTTATACATTTTTATAGAACCGGGGTGAATGGAATAGGATGAATTATGAGCCTCTTTCAAAATCAAATCCCTCAACCCATCAACATTTGACACATACAACTAATCTTGGTACCTAAGGACACCATCTCCCCCTTGGGAGAAAACCTCTACTTTGCCTTCTTTTTCTAATGTTTTAAATTCAACCCAGGAGGGATCAAGGTCTTGCTTGGATTTGACCTCTTCAATTAAGGAATATTTGGAACCATCTAGAACCACCATACCTCCATGTTCAGTTTCATGCAACCTAACTCCCAACCTAGCCAATTGATGAAATTTCCTTGCTAACTCCTTCTTCCAATCATCATATCCTACTTAGGGCATTGGCCATAACATTAGCCTTTCCCGGGTAATAACGCATACTTATTTCATAGTCCTTAAGGAGTTCCAGCTATCTTTCTTACCTCAAATTGAGATCTCTTTGGGTGAATACATATTGAAGACTCTTGTGATTAGTGAAGACATCTACATGAACTACAAATAATGAGCCATATCTTCAAAGAAAATACCACGACCGCTAGCTCAAGGTGATGTGTAGAGTAATTACACTCATGCACCTTTAGTTACCTAGAATCATAGGCAACGACCTTGCAAACTTGTATCAACATACACCCCAAACCAATTCTTGAAGCATCGCAATAGACAACAAAACCTTCTAACCTTCCGGTAGAGTCAAAATAGGAGTGTATGTAACCTTGTCCTTCAAAGTTTGAATGCTCCTTTCACATTCATAGGTCTAAAGGAATTTTACCTTCTTTTGTGTCAATTTTTTCAAAGGGGAAGAAATTGAAGAAAATCCCTCAACAAATCTCCAGTAGTACCCCACTAAGCCCAAGAAAATCTTAATATCCATTTGAATCAAGGGCCTAGGCCAATTTCTCACCACTTCCATTTTCTTAGGATCCACTTTGATTCCATTACCTGACACCATATGCCCAAGGACGACAACCTCCTTCAACCAAAATTCACATTTGTCAAACTTGGCAAACAACTTCTCTTCCTTCAGGGTTTGCAACACTACCCTCAAATGTCTTACATACCCTTCCTCATTCTGGAAATAAATCAAGATGAAATCAATGAATACCATAACAAACATATCAAGGTATGATTTAAAGACCCTATTCATGAGATCCATAAATATTGTTGGAGTATTAGTTAGTAAAAAAGACATCACCACAAATTCAAAGTGCTCATACCTTGTCCGGAAGGCCATCTTATGAATGTCACATTCCCTAACGCTCATTTGATGGTACCCGGACCAAAGATCAATCATAGTAAAAAGAATAGACCCTTGTAATTGATCGAATAAATCATCAATCCTCGGTAGGGGATACTTATTCTTAATGGTGATCTTGATGAATTGTCGCTCGTCCATGCACATTCTAAGTGATTCATCCTTCTTCCTCACAAATAACACTTCCCAAGGTTACTTGTTAGACCTAATAAAAACATTTTCCATAAGCATAGCATGTAGCTATAATATTTGGTTTTGTTCCTCGTAATGCGATTAATTTATTGTAATTTTGTAATTTACTGGTAATATATCCCTGTTGGACTTTAAATCTTTCTGGGTTTTCAATGGGTTTGGTATTTAATAAGTTTTGGATTTTCTCAATATTTTCGATATAGGTTAGGGTAATATGGTTGTAGGTTTTTCTATCTTGGTTTAGTAATGTGGCATATGTATGTATTTGAAGAGGTATGAATAATTCATTTTTTGGTATGTGATGTGGGGCATAAGGTTTTTCAAATACCTTATTCAAATTGAAAATTTTCTTCTTTGTTACTGATGTAAATGATTCCTCCGTTTTTCCTTT
>JBCEWC010019329.1:0-11477 GCA_038996855.1 Solanum aculeatissimum
CAAAACTCATACATGGCTTGTAGTACATCATAGAATGCCAACCATAAGTATATTTCGAAAATTTTCGGGTTGTTACACACTCATAGGTATGGTGCACAACACACCCATGAACAAGACTCTACTTGATGCGACATGTTGGACTCCGAGGACCATTTATAACCTAGTGATCTTATACCATCTTTGTCATCATCCCACAGGAATACTTACATATATATATATACAAGATTTCAAAATAGAGGTTTGCCTTTCAAATCAATACAATGCAAAGTTGGGCTCAAAAGCCAAATTGTAATCTAAGTCCTTTTCATAATTAGGCTAAAAAGCCAAACAAGAGTTCAAGTATCAAGTGCAAGGCTCAATACATAGGAGAAGCTCATTCAAGACAAGTACAAGATGGTGTAAACACCCAAGATGCTCAATGCTCAAAGTCAAGAGAAGATGTGATCACATTCTAGTCATATCCAATGTCGTTCAAAAATAAAGTCTAGTCAAGTCAAGGTGGGAGTAGCCCATAACAAGTGTTTCATCAAAAATCATGTTTCAAGTATACATATGCCATGAGTGATGAGAGAAATGCATGGGAAATAGAGATTCAATCTTAAATCAACAATAAAATTTAAAATTCAAGTGAAATCCATGAGTAAATTTACATGTAAATCAAGGTTTAGATTACTCATGCTTAAAACAAGCTTTCAATGGACAATGCATATAAATATCTTCATAATTTCAATGCAAGTCATAATAATTGAACCTAAATGACTTTAAAATAATGTAATAAGTATAACCCATACTTCAATTTAATCAAATCAACAATAATTTAAAAGACTCAAATTCAAAGTAAGCTTAATTTCATAAAATCATTTGAAGAAAATCATTTGAGGCTTCATGGTTGAATGAAGCCATGAATAAATTATCACATACCTTTGATAACCAAAAGAAATTAAGAAGGAATTGAATTAAGAGGAAGAAATACCAACATGAATCCCCAATTGATTCTTCAACCTCAAGACTAGTAGAGAGTATTTTTAGGATTTGAATTTGAGATTTTGAATGAGGAATGAGAGTGTATAATTTGACTTGGGTCTTAGGATAGATTTAAAGGTCATAAAAGACCTTGGGAATGGGTCAAATTAGAAAAAATACATCAATAAAATGCAACTTGGAATTTCATCTCATAGCCCCCACGGTCAGTTTCACGGGTCGTGAGTCTCTTCACAGATCGTGAGGCTCATTGACTCAGTGCCGACTGTTTCTACAAAAATGAGCATAACCTCTTACTCTGAACTCAGAATTGAGTGAAACCAATTGTGTTAGAAATCTATCTCAAAAAGATTCAATTTGATATGTAATGGGCCAACAGTTCTTATTGTGATAAGAGATATGTCCAGTTAAAGTTGATCCTTCAAATAGTTAAAGTGAGATTCCATACTTAGAAAAACTTTCACATCGACACATTGACGGCCACCTTCACAAGCCGTGTGATGGGTCACGGACTGTACAGTGGTCTGTGAAGCTTTCTTTGGTCATGAATCAGTCAAGTATTGCACAAGCAACAGCCACACGACCTGTCCAAGGTCCACGGGCCATTTTGTCCTTCGTCAACATAACCCAGGCTTCTGGAATGGTAAGTTCATACTAAGAACCAATCGTTGGGTCAAGACCATCGTGAAACACATGACTCATATTTAGGATCATGAGGCATCCACACAAGCCATTTGGTGGCTTGCAACTCGTTGGGGTGTTAGTGCTTCCAGAAAACTTCATTCTAAACTTAACCAATGCGATTTCTTTGAACATGGCAACTTAGGAAAGACTCATGGAGATCATTAACAAACTAAAATAAGTTCAAAATCAGAGCTAACCATATTCACATGTTTTTCAAAATTCTAGGTTATTACATCATCTCCCCCTTGGGAACATTCGTACTCGAATGGGCTAGGATAAGGCTTGAAAGGCTAGATTTAAACAAGAAACATCTTAACAAGTAAACATAATGCATAGACCATTTCTTGAAAATTTGAAGTCATTAAAACTCATGTCAAATCATTATCAAGCCAATCAAAATTTCATTAAATTATTTTTGTGTGCATGTATACATGTCATGTCATGAGACTCAAGAGATAATGAATTAGGACCATTGGGAATAAGAAGAACCTACTACCATAGGCTTGAGTAGATGGGAAAAGATAGGGATATCACTTTTTCATGTCTAACTCCACTTCCCATGTAGTGCTCTCTACATGTTTATCTCTCCAAAGCACTTTTAGTCGAGGCCACATCCTTTATACGAATCCTATTAAATTTCCTATCCCAAAATTTCAATCGAAACACCTTCACAAGTCAAGTTCCTCTGAACTCCAACACCTTCAAAAAACACAACCGACCAAAATAAAAAATCTAGTTCCCTCAATTCCTAATATGTCCCAGTGGATACCGGGGGTGTATAATAACAAGAATCGTGAGCTCCACCCATGATCACTGCTCTAAGACCATCAACATCCAGCAAATAGAACCGAATTTGATACTAAATCATACCATTTCCCCCTTAGGAGAAAACATCCACCTTTCTTTCAGCAACTAATCCACTCTGTGAGTAACATCAAAATCAAACATCGCAAGTTCCACAAGGCCATGGGGAAGTACTTTATGCAAGACAGAGATAGGATAACGCAATAGACATTTTGAGAAACAATAGACTCTCCCATGGGAGTAAAAAGTAAGAAAGGCTCCCTCAAAATTTCAGGACTCACACCAAGTTTAATAGTCAAAAGAGGAATCACAACAGATAAATTTGCACCTGGTTCAAATAAAGAATAACCATCAAGTCGAAAACTTTTAACATACCAGTCACTACATCCAGAGTTTCTTCCACTTTTTGTCGAGCATGCAACACATATAACATATAGTTCCTCGGAGCACCTCTTTGCTGATATTTTTGTTGTCCTTGATCCTTATTAACAACCTTGGGAAAGTCAACAATTTTGTGGCCCTTATCACCACATCCAAAATAAGTGCCTAGACCCCCCAAGCATACACCAAAGTGATTCTTCCCACACCTACCACACTGAGTTCGTAATGGTCTACCTCTGACCTTTGCCCTTGGAGCAGGCATTCTACCATTAACAACCATTGTATTAGAATGTTGGCCCAGCTAAAAGCAATTAAAATTGCCACCACTCCTAGAGTTTTAGGACCCACCATCATACTGGGCCCTCTTAGAATTATTCACCCACCACCCCTAGAGCTTCTCTTCCTCAATTTGTTAACCTTAAGTCATAAGCCTAGAAAAGTCCATATCTCGAATAAGCATAGACATACGACACTCCTTAACAAGAAAATCAGAGACCCCAGAAATAAACTTGTGCATTCTTGCACGGGGGTCAACCATTAGCGTAGGAGCATGAGGAGGAGGATTGGTCTGCCTACCCTGATTGGTCACCACTTGAGCAAGCATGGCAACAACAGTCCTAAACTCATCATGAGTAACTGGATCCCCCAAAGGCTCTTGAGGGACTTGGTTCTCATTAACCGAGGCCTCTCTAGGTTGGGGAGCTCTTCGTGGAGGCATCTTCTGAAAGGGTTACAAGAATACCATCAAAATGAGAGAATCTTACTAAATGGTTCATAGAATTACATAAGGGACAATGAAGTGAGATAATTCCTTAAACGTCGCCATAACCTCTCACTCATAGGTATGGTGTATAACATACCCATGAACAAGACTCTACTTCACACGGCATGTTGGACTCCGAGGTCCATTTATAACCTAGTGCTCTGATACCATCTTTGTCATCATCCCACAAAAATACTTACGTATATATATATACAAGCTTTCAAAATAGAGGTTTTCCTTTCAAATCAATACAATGCAAGGTTCGGCTCAAAAGTCAAATCGTAATCCAAGTCTTTTTCATAATTAGGCTAAAAAGCCAAAAAAGAGTTCTAGTATATAGTACAAGGCTCAATGCATAGGAGTAACTCATTCATGAAAAGTACAAGATGGTGTAAACACCTAAGATGCTCAATGATCCATGTCAAGACCAGATGTGATCACATTCTATTCATATTCCATGTCGTTCAAAAATCAAGTCAAGTCAAGGTGGGACTAGCCCATAACAAGAGTTCCATCAAAAATCAAGTTTCAAGTATGCATATGCCATAAGTTATGAGAGGAATGCTTGGTCAATAGAGATTCAATCTTAAATTTGAAATTCAAGTGAAATCCATGAGTAAATTCACATTTAAATCAAGGTTTAGATTACCCATGCTTAAAACAAGCTTTCAAAGAACAATGCATATTCAAATCTTCATAATTTCAACGCAAATCGTGATAATTGAACTTAAATAACTTTAAAATCATGTAATAAGTACAGACAATACTTCAATTTAATCAAATCAAAAATAATTTAAAAGACTCAAATTCAAAGTAGGCTTAATTTCATAAAATCAATTGAAGAAAATTATTTGGGGCTTCATGGTTGAAAGGAGCCTTGAATAAATTCCCACATACCTTAGATAACCAAGAATAATGAAGAAGGAATTGAATTGAGAAGAAGAAATATATCCTTGAATCCTTAATTGAATCTTCAACCTCAAGACTAGGAGAGAGTATTTTAGGATTTGAATTTGATATTTTGAATGAAGAATGAGAGTGAGTGAGAGTGTATAATCTGATTTTGGGCTTAGGATAGGTTCAAAGCTCATAAAAGACCTTGGGAATGGGTCAAATTATCAAAAATACCTCAATAAAATGCAACTTGAAATTTTATCCTGAAGCCCCCATAGTCAGTTTCATGGGTCGTGAGGCTCACTCACTTAATGTCGATAATTTCTACATAAATTGGCATAAGTTCTTACTACGAACTAGGAATTTAGTGAAACTAGTTATGTTGGAAAGCTAACTCAACGATCTTCAATTTGATATGTAATAGTCCACTGAGTTCTTCTTGTGCTATGAGATATGACTAGTTAAATTTGCCCCTTCCAATGGTTCATGTGAGATTCCATACTAAGAAAAATTTCACACCGACACTTTGACGGCCTCATTCACGGGTCGTGTGATGGGTCACGGACCATCCAGTGGTCCGTGTGGTTTGCCTTTGTCATGTACCAGTAAAGTCTTACACGAGCAGCAGCCACATGAGTAGTCCAAGGCTCCGTAGGCCATTTGGCCCCTCGTCAACATAACGCAAGCTTCCTGAATGGTAATTGCATACTTAGAACCAATCCTTGGAGAGCTTCGTGAAAAACTTTTTTACGACTAATATTAAGGATCACGAGGCATCCACACAATCCATTTTCTGGGTCACGACCCGTATGGTGTCCCGTGGTGCCATACCTTAGCCCATTTTTCAGAAATAAAATCCTACACAGGCATCCTAACGAAAAAGGTCATAACTTCTGCATATGAACTCCGAATCAGGTTAAAAAAAGTGCTTTGGAAATATAACTCAAAGAGATTCAATTTGATAGTTAATAGGCCACTCAGTACTCCTTGTGCAAATAGATATGACTATTTAAAGTTAGCACTTCCACAAAACTTAATCGATGTGATTTCTTTGAACATGGTCTCTTAGGAGAGACTAATGGAGATCATTAACCAACTAAAATAAGTTTAAAATCAGAGCTAACCATCTTCACAAGGTTTCCAAAATTTTGGGTTGTTACAAAAAGGCTGATAAGGGACAATTTGAGGGGTAAAATGGCATAGTTTATGCTTTAATTAATAGGAAATGTCGAATTTACCACTTTAAAATTTTTATTGGATTGGAGCACGAGACCCCATTTGTGGGTCGTCGTCCATTCTACGGAGAAAGGGTTTCACTTTGAACTTTCAGAGACTATTCCCTGATCCAGAAATTCATGACACTGCTTACAGCTCATAGAAGATTCTACGGGTCATCTAATAAGTCGTAGATCAAATTCCAGAAGAACCCCAATTTCACAAAGTCTGACCCTCATTTTACGAATAATATTTATGACTCGTGAAATAATACACAACCCGTAAAAACTCTCGTACAAAGTTGGTCCTAAAAATTGAGCTATTTGAATTTCTCACGAACCACTATACAACTCGTACCTCTACCTACAACTCATAAAACCCTTCGTAACAACTGACATTTCAAAAAATATTTAGGACTCTTTTCTTGGTCTTTCATAATTCTCTTGAGTAGGGCCTTACAATATCTCCCCCTTGGGAACATTCGTCCCTAAATGCGCTAAGGCAAGCTCTAAAGAATGAAATGCATGCACCATATGCCAAATGCAACATATATAATAATGCAACACATGCACCTTTAAAAGTTTTAAACCATGTCTTAAATTGTATTTGCAATGCAACCACAAAATCACATAACCATGCATAAATAACATGAGAATGACATGCAATGAAAGGAGGCTCTAGAATAGGAGAGAATATAGTACCTCAAGATTGATTTGAATGGAAGAGATAAGGAGATCGCTTTTCCATATCGGCTTTGGCATCCTAAGTAGCACTTTCGACATGTTGGTTCCTCCAAAGAACCTTGACAGATGCAATATCTTTGTTTCATAACATCTTAACTTTCCTATCTAATTTTTCCACAAAAACCTCCTCATATGTCATGTTATCTTCCATCACATCCACAACATCCAAAGGCATTATAGAACTTGGGTAACCTACACACTTCCTCAACACGGATACATGGATGACCGAATGAACCATACTCATCTCCATAGAAACTCCAATTCATAGGCAACCTTACCAACCTTCCTCAAATCCAATAAGGCCCTACAAACCTTGGGCTCAATTTTACCTTCTTACCAAACCGGAACACACTTTTCATGGGTGAGACCTTCAAATAAACCCAATCATCAACATTAAACTCAAGTTCTCTCCTTCTTATATCGGAATAGGACTTTTGCCTACTTTAAGCCATTTTCAATCTCTCTCTAATCAACCTCACCATATCCAAAGATTCCATAACCAAATCTGGACCTAGCAAATAAATTTTCCCCACATCAAACCACCCAATCGGGAACCTACAATGCCAACCATAAAAGCTTCAAAATAAGCCATTTCTATGCTGTAGTGGCGATCTGTTGTCAAAATGCAACACTTTTGATACTTAAAACTTTAAATTTTGCGTGTTCTCAAAGTGATGTTAGTTGATTTGATGTATTTTTGTGTTTGTTTTGTAAGATTTTAGTGTTGACATAGTGTTTGGGAAAAATGTATTAAAGTAGTAAATTTTGGTGATCCATAAAATCCTTTACAGGTCGTGGAAATGTTCATGGGCCATAGATGGGGTCTCGTAGAAATTTCCAGTGAGGGGTGAATTTCTAAGTCAAACTCTACGAAGGAAGCATGTAAGTCATAGACCAATCCACGAGTCATAGAAGTGTGGTCGTTCCTGAGGATTAGAAACTAGAGAAGCTCTGAAAGGTCATCAAATAAAACCCCCTACAAGCCATAGAATATTACACGGCCCGTGGAAAGGTCTCGTAGAAGTAGTATCTAGAATCCATATACAGTCAACAAAACCTCGATATACGATTCATAGATTAATGCACAAGGCTGGAGCGTGCCCCTAGAGTATGTCGATACAGTTTTTCTATTTTGCTTTGGTTTTACATGTTACACATTATAAATAGTTTTTAGGTTATTTTTCTAAGAGAGAACAGGAGTAATAAAGTCTAAACAAGGTTTTAGATAATACACTTAGGGATTTATCATATTTTATGAGTGGAAAAATATTGGGTGTTCTTTATTCGATCTTGTGATTCTAATTAGAGAGTTTGGTTTCATATTCTTAGATTCATCGGCGTAAGTGATCAATTATGTTACTCTACTTCATAATTCCTGCATTTATATTGATCATGCATAGATAAATTGATAACTAGGATTATGAAAACTATGAGGAACTAACAAGGTAAAACTAGAAATTGCATAATTCTTGGAAGGTGTGTTAGGTTGCATTAATTAATTCTCTTCACTTTAACTATTTTTTAATGGAGCCCTACATTAGAACTGGCCTAGTGTTACTTGCCAGATCAAGGAAGTAATGAATAGGAAAATAGGTAATTAAAAGGATTCAATTGAGATGTTCTCATCTAATTTACTAAATTGGATAAATGGGAGGTTGTATTGGGATAAAAAGTAAGGGTTAGTAAAGTCACATCATAGAGACAAATCAAGTTCCATGATGAAATTTACCTATTCGTTGGATCAATGGTTTAGGTAAACCTATCTTACTATCCTACACTTACACACTAGAAAAGGTTGCATTTATCCGATAATACCAAGTTAAGGCTTCATGGGGAACATATTAACCTATTTAGCTCTTCTACTAATCCCTTATCATCTGTATTAGTTTAGTTTAGTTAAATTTACTTTATGAAACATCCTATTTTTTTCTTAGGTGATAAGTAGGTTAATTATCCTAACTTACATTGAATCAATTGTTGAGTCTATCATATTCCCTAAGGGATTGACCTTAACCTCGATTAGGTTATTTACTTGACAGCGATAGCTTTTCCTCAAAAAGGAGGTGTGATTGAGTGACATCGAGTATTTTGGCGCGGTTTCCAGGGAATACGGCTGGACTTAGTTAATGAAAGTAATTTTAGGGGATTAGCTTTTATCTCTCTTATGTTACTTCTTTTGTTGTTTTTGTTTATTTCAAGAATTGAGTATAGTTGAGAATGGTTCAGAATGACCGAAACCATGCTAAAGATGAGGAGGAACCATAAGTTCCAATTGAAGAAAGGTTAGGTGTGGACACTCTAGGGGCGGTACTGATGAACTTTGAAAGTGACGACATCCTGGACTATGATGAAATAGTTAAGGATCTGGGAGTGTCTAGCCTCCTCTAGCGATAAGTGAAGTTGGAATTGGACTTGAAAAATTAGGAGTCGCCACCATCAAAACCCTCTATTGAGGAACCACCTTTGCTAGAATTAAAAGCCCTTTCGACCTATTTGAGATATATTTTTCTAGGTGGTGATGACATATTGCCGATCATAGTGGCAGCGTACCTAACGGATAAATAGAAAAAGGAATTATTCATAGTGCTATAACAGTTCAAAAGGGCTATAGGATGGACAATAACAAATATCATCAGTATTCCACCTGGGGTATGAACTCATAATATCCAACTGGTCAAAGGTTACAAGTCGAGTGTTGAACACCAAAGGTGCCTCAACCCACCCATGTAGGAAGTCGTGCACAAAGAAATCATCAAATAGTTGGACACAAGAGTAATATACCTAATAGTTGATAATGAATAGGTAAGTTCAGACCAATGTGTTCCAAAGAAGAGAGGTATCACAGTGGTCTCTAACACAAGGAACGAATTGATCCCCATGCAACCAACGATAGGATGAAGGGTATGTATGGACTATAGGAAACTCAATGCCTCAACAGATAAAGATCACTTCCTTGTGTTGTTCATGGATTAGATGTTAGACCAGTTGGCTGGAAAAAGATGGTTTTGCTTTCTCGGTGGTTACTCAGGATATAATCAGATCTTCATCACTCTAGAGAACCAAGAGATGACCACAGTTACATGTCATTATTGAACCTTTGTATTCAAAAGAACGTCATTTAGGCTATGCAATGCACCAGCCATATTCCAGAGATGTATGATGTCTATCTTCTCAGAAATGGTTTAAAATACAATCGAGGTATTCATGGACGACTTCAGTGTGGAAGGAAACTCATTTGAAGATTGTCTAGAGAATTTGTAGGAGGCGTTATAGAGGTGCGAAGAATGTCATCTAGTTTTGAATTGGGAAAAGTGTCACTTGATGGTAAAATAAGGCATTGTGTTAGGGCATAGTATTTATAACAAGAGCATTGAAGTAGACAGAGCCAAGATAGAGGTGATTGAGAAACTTACCTTACATATTTCTGTTAAAGGGTTAAAAAGCTTTCTAGGCATGCAGGGTTCTATCGGCACTCCATCATGGACTTCTCAAATATTGCACACTCTTTGTATAAATTGCTCAAAAAAGAGGCCAAGTTTGTATTTGATGACACATGCCATGGAGTGTTTGAAGGATTGAAGCAGAGGCTGACATCATCCCCTATTATTATTGCTCCAGATTGGTCAAAGTCGTTTGAAATCATGTGTGATGCAAGTAGGGTTGCACTTGGTGTGGTATTGAGACTACACAGAGAGAAGATCTTACATCCTATATATTATGCCAATAAAGCCCTAAATATAGCGCAAAAAAACTACACTGTCACAGAACATGAGTTTCTTGTAGTGTTCTTCACATTTAAAAAGTTCAAGTCCTATCTCTTGGGGACCAAAGTTATTGTGCACACGGATTACTCAACACTGTAGTACTTAATGACAAAGAAGGATGCAAAACTGAGGTTGATCTGATTGAAACTCCTTCTCCAAGAGTTTGACTTCGAGGTGATCTACAAAAAAAGAATAGAAAACCAGGTTACTGATCCCCTATCTAGGTTGGAGGATGAAGCCATGCTGAAGTGTGATGATGGGATTGACATTGTTGATTCTTTTCTTGATGAATGAGTGTTGGTAGCAACGCATGACTTGATACTATAATTTGCAGATTTTGCAAACTTTTTGGTTAGAAGAATTATGCACCCCGATTTGACATCTCACCAATGCTAGAAGTTCATGGTTAACATGAGAAAGTTCTTCTCGGATGGTCCATACTTTTTCGGTGTCTGTGCAAATGGGATTATTTGTCCTTGTGTTCCTGAGAATGAAATGATGATCATTCTAGAAGTGTGTCATTCATTCTTAGTCGACGGACATCATAGTGGAGTTCGAATAACATATAATATTTTGCAGTATGGCTACTATTGGCCAACCATCTTCCAAGACAGCCACGACTACACTAAGGCTTGTGATAGATGCCAGAGAGAAGGGGGTGTCTCCCGCAAACCCCATTATGGTGGTAGAATTATTTGATATGTGGTGGATGGATTTCATGGGTCCATTTGTTAGCTCACATGGAAACAAGTACATGCTAGTGGTTGTGGACTATGTATCAAAGTGGGTGGAATCTAAGGCACTTCCTAATAATCTAGACAAGACTATCACAATATTCCTAAAAAGGAATATCTTCTCTAGGTTTGGCACCCCTCGGACTATCATTAGTGATAGAAGTTCGCATTTCTGCATTAGGTTATTCAAAGAGCTACTTGAGAAGTATGAGATCAATCATAGAGTGGCAACACCTTACCATCCTCAAACTGGTGGGAAAGTGGAGGTATTGAATTAGGAAATCAAACAGATTTTATCCAAAATTATGAAAGCAAATAGGATGGACTGGTCACAAAAGCTTGATAATGTATTATGGGCGTATCATACTTGTCACGACCCGGATAGGGGGCCTAGATGTGACATGGCGAAGGAGAACCAAAAAGTCCTCGATCAAGCAATCATAGCATCATTACACTCATCATCGGTTCGGAAGCGCGGAAAATAAACACATAACATGTAAATTCTAGGGAATTG
>JBCEWC010019330.1:0-11477 GCA_038996855.1 Solanum aculeatissimum
GTGATTAACTTTCTTACCATAATTGTGTGGAATCCGTTTGTTTACTGCATCAATTTATTTTAATAAAGGCCAATTTAGTCATTATTTAACTCTGTTTTCATAAATAATTAATTTTGGTTAATTGATTGCTTACCTTTTCCGACTCGTTCTCTCTATTATATAAATCAGACCTCTCTCACTTTTATAGACAGATTCATCATACAAAAAAAAACTGCAAAACTTTCAAAAAAGAAAAAGAATTCTTCTCCGCTTTAAAACTCTTTTTTTCTTCTTCGTTCACTTTCTTTGCAATATCACTTTGTCACGGTCTAAGATCAAAGTTCAATTTTATTTATTATCGAATTCAACTAGTGAGTTTTCACTCTTTTCTCTTGTTCACACGTTCATAAATTATATTTGTTTTGCTATTGGAGCTGCCAATTTTATTCCAGTGTTGCAGGTTTTTTTTATAAGGGTAAGAGTCGCCTGGGGTGGTTTGGACTCGGAGGAGAAGGCTTTGAAGATTTGTTTATTTATTTATTTTTATCTTATGTTGTATTTTTCTTTTCCGCAAAATGATAATAATAATAAAATCGGGGATTTAGTTAAGGAGGGAAGGGAAAATTATGTGCTAACTGTTTCTTTCTTTCGTTATTTTTTTTTCTCTTTGTGTTGTTTTGTTCGACTACTTAGAACAATTAGATAACGATTTTAGGCAAACTTAACTTAGGATTTAATTAAAAAAAAATATTTTGTGTTGCATTGATTGATTCAAGAATGTGTAAAACTTTGTTGGTTTGCCTATAGATTTTGTCTTATGTTTAAAATTATGCCTTAGAAATCATGCTTCTAGGATTAAACGTTTTTAAATCATTACTTGTTTTAGAAATCATAGGTTTAAATAAATTTTTTACTATATAACTGAATTAGAAATCATGTTATTAAGATTGTTCAATATTTGGCATATATTAGAAATCATGCCTTTAGGACGATTACTATTTTTGAAATATGTAGAAATCATGCCTTTAGGACATTTACTATTTTCAAATACTTAGAAGTCATGCCTTTAGGATGATTACTATTTTTTAAATATTTAGAAATCATGCCTTTAGGACATTTAATATTTTCAAATACTTAGGAATCATGCCCTTACGAAATTTAATGTGAAATCATTGCTTATAGGATTTTATCTTAACTAATATCTTTGTGTCACCTCTCAAACACATATTTGCTAAGCTTTAGTATTATTTTGTGCACACACTTAAATTATTTTTAGATTCACCTTTGTGTATGTTTCAAGCATGTTAAGTAGTGTTGTTTGGAGGTTACTTGAGCTTTTATTTGCTAATTGTCGTCCTCCATGTTTTGTTTTGACGCGAATTAATAGGAGCCTTTATTTTCTTTCAAGTCTATAACTTCCAAGCTAGAAAGTCCAATGCCTCTTGGACCTTAGGAGGGACGATAGGCACATTAGGCGACGCTAGTATTTTTCATTTTAGTACGCAATTAAGTAAAAGTAAAATAAATCTAACTTAGGAGGGGTAGGGGTAGATAGAATCCTCGGACATGATGAATTTAACTCGAGCTTAAAAATGGGAACGAAACTTTGGTTTTCATCCCTTGGCTTAAAATAAACCTTGTGAGCTAAATATGACAAACTTGATTTGTCTTCCGAAATATAAAGCCGAGTATCTTATCCGAGTGGTAATCTCTCTTAGTTTAATTCTTTATTTCCTCTCTTTACTTTCAATTGTTTGGGGTAGTTTAACTTGTCTTAAATTGCTTTAAATTCCTTCACATTGGCAAACATTCTAAGGAAAATATTTTTTAACAATTCGCTTTCTTCAAATAAAATTTACTCTTAACCTTCTTTATCACTTAGAATATTTTTAGGATAATTTTAATAAAAGAGACCTTTATTTAAGACCCCCCACATAGGATAGACACGGTCGGGACTCGCCTTTGCGGACCTCGAGGGGTGCCTAACACCTTTCCCTTGAGGTAACCTGAACCCTTACCTAGAATGGTGTCCTAATGCACCTCAAATCATTAGGTGACAACTCTTCAATCCTCAAAAATCCCAAAAGAGTCGTTGCCACGACGTCGTCCAGGTTCCCTTTTTCTGCGAGGAAAAAATGGGGCGCGACAGAATGACGACTTTGCTGGGGAAAACTAGGTTCTAACCATTATGTGTCTTTATGTGGGTCTTTTTCTCTTTCCTTTAAATGACCTTTGTTTGATTTACCTGCCGTATTGTTTTATTACTTTCTTTTCTCTAACATCCCCTCCCCTTCCCTTTAATTTATGCAATCCCTTTAACATCTCCTCCCCTTCCTTTTAATTTATGAAATCCCTCTAACATCCTCTCCCCTTCCCTTTAATTTATGCAATCTCTCTAACATCCCCTCCCCTTCCCTTTAATTTACGCAATCCCTCTAACACCCTCTTCTCCCTCCTTTTCCTTTCCCTTTATTTGTTTATATTTTTGCTAACTCCCAAAGTCCCTTCCCCGTTAATTTTTTTCTGTGTTAGATGTTACTGTTTACATATAAAATTGTCATTCCGTTCATACCATCCCCCATTTGGGAACCTCTTTCCTTTTTCTTTTTATGGTTGATAGTGTGCCTTTGCACACCTTTCGCTTCCTTTCAAAACCAAATTTTAGAGAGTAAGCGCTTGCATGGTGAATGGCGGATGGTCTTACCACCGTTGGACCACGTGCTTCTCACATAAGATCACCCTCAGTCTGTGTCTAACCCACTCTGTAGAAAACTAAGAGCTTTATCCACCCCCCGAAACTAGGTCATGCATGCATAAGTCTTAGTCTGTTTGAAAGTTTGTATATGTATATGTATTCTCGTGGGATGAGACTTAGAACCGAGGAATTGGAGTCGGGGTGGACTATCTCCAAGGGTCCATACTCCTTTTCGTCAAACTATATGCCAACATGGGATTTCTCCCAGGGTGGAATGACTCGTTTTGTTTCCCCCGTTTAGGGTGACTTGAGATCTACCTGGGAAGTAGTCTAATTCCAAGTAGTAGCTCGCTTGGTCTCTCTTGTTGTCGGTTGAGGTCACATCCCCGGTATGATTATGTAGGTTTTGCATTCATACATCATGGAATTTATGGCATATTGATACAATATTCTTCCTTGCTTATATACTCCTTCTATATATATATATACGTTCCCTTGTCATCTAGTTTATGTGATAGGTTCATGTTCATGTGCATGACATGCCCACATACTTAGTGCATTCTATGTGCTAACCCATACTCTTTGTCTACATGATCTAACCATGTAGGGACCGAAGATGACATTCATCCACCTTTGGACTCTTAGTAGAGATCTCGGATTTGTTGCTAGTGGTGAGCCCTATACTTCAAGGGCAAAACCCACCTTTCTCTACCTTATGTTTCATTATGTCTTACTTTAACTGATGACTTGAGGGTGAGCCCGAATTATGTCGTGGCCCCATCTCATTCTATGTAGAGGCATTGCTTGACATATCAGATTCTATTGTACACCGTATTATGTGCCTATATGAGATGCTCTGACTATTTACACTTTGTTATGATTATGCTTATGCTTTTATGATTGGTTGGCTGAGAATGTGCCTATGTGGAAAGTCCTAAGCCCCTCTTTGTCCCCATAGCTTGAGTCCTACTTACTCGCCCCTTAGAATGTAATTGTTATGTGCTATGTGAATATGTTAATTCTATTTCCGATGACATCCCCATAGCTTGAGTCCAAAGTCCCGGAATCTCTTAGAATTATGTCTTTTTGATCTTGTTACGCACTTCTGAACCAATGATGTGTTATGATTTTAGGATGGCTTGATTAAGGACTCTCGAGTTCTCTTTCGCCATGTCACATCTAGGCCCTACCTTCGGGTCGTGAAAAAGATGGTATCAGAGCCCTAGGTTTGTAAATGATCATCGGAGTCTAATATGCCATGTCAAGTAGAGTTTTTTTTCATGGGTGTGATGCATGCCATACCTGTGAATGAAAAGCTATGACGACGTTTTAGGAATTATCTCACTTCGTTGTTTCTTATGTCGTGCTACAAACTGTTCATTAAGTTTTCCTAAATTATAAATGTTCTTGTCCCTCTTTCAGAAGATGCCTCCACGAAGAGCTCCTCTCCTTAGACAGGCCCCGGTCTTTGAGGAACAGGCCTATCGAGAGCCTGTGGAGGAACAGGTGACACATGCTGAATTTCAAAATTTGGTTGCTATGTTGGCCCAAGTGGTGACTAATCAAGCCCGACCAACCGATCCCATAAATGGTAGCACTCCGACCTATAGGGTGAGAGACTTTACCAGGATGAATCCTTTTGAGTTCTTTGGTTCAAAAGCTGATGAGGATGCTCAGGAGTTTGTTGATCAGCTCACTAAAGTCTTGATTGTCATGGGTGTTAGTTCTGAAGAGAGAGCTGAGTTGGTTTCTTATCAGTTGAAGGATGTGTCCCAGGTGTGGTACAATCAGTGGTTGGTTGAGAGGGTCACTGATGTTAAAGTTGATTGGGAAGAGTTCAAGTTTGGTTTCCTGAACCATTTCTTCCCTTTTGAACTTCGGGAGGCCAAGATGACCAAATTTATTAACCTCAGTCAAGGTAGCATGTCTGTGAGGGACTATTATCTAAAGTTCACCAAGCTCTCAAAATATGCTCCCACGCTAGTGCGGACCCCCGTACAAAGATGCACAAGTTTATTTTTGGGGTCTCTAATTTGATGGTGAAGGAATGTCGCATCTCTATGATTATTTGGGACATGAACATCTCCAGGCTTATGAATTTTGCTGAACAGATTGAGGGAGAAAAACTCAAGGAGAGAAGGGTGAATGACTCCAACAGGGCCCGATTTGATGGTGGGTTCTCCAATTCTAGGAGTGATGGTGGAAATGGCTGATTCCATCAAGGCTAAGGTTCAAACATGAAGTTTGCCAATTCTAGGGTACCTCGTCCTAAGGCACAAGTTGGGGGTGAACCATGGCCTCTCTGTTGTGGCCAGTGTGGAGGGAATCATTTGGGCAAGTGTAGTAGATTTTGGATGCTTGCTTAAGAAGTGGAAGTATGAACCAAAAGGTTGCTGATTGTACAAAGAACTCGAAGAAGGATCAAGCAACTCCAGTTGGTCAGGGGCAGCTGAAGTCTCAAGTTGGTGGTGCTCCCAGAAACAATAGGTTCTATACTCTTCATGCCCGACAGGAAGTAGATGAAGCTCCAGATGTCGTGACTGGTATGTTAAAAGTCCTTGATTTTGATGCTTATGATTTGCTTGATCCAGGTGTAAATTTATCTTTTTTGACTCCTCTGTTGGCTGTTAAATTTAGTTTGAGTCCTGAAACTTTGAGGGAACCCTATTTGGTGTAAACTCCCACAGGTGAGTCTATCATTACCTGGAAAGTGTATCAGAGTTGTCCTATTTCAATCTTGTACAAAACCTTTCCTGGTGATCTTGTAGAGCTTGAGATGTTTGATTTCAATGTTATTCGTGGGATGGATTGGTTGCATACGTCATATGCCTCAATTGATTGTAGGACTAGGCAAGTCAGATTCTAGATTCCTAATGAGCCTATTTTGGAATAGAATGGTAGTGATTCCGTGGTTAGAGGTCTGTTCATTTCCTACCTCAAGGCCAGAAGAATGATTTGTAAAGGGTATATCTATCATATTGTGAGGGTCAAAGATGTAGAAATTGAGTCTCCTACTCTTGAGTTGGTTCTGGTAGTTAATGAGTTTCCCGATGTGTTCCTCGAGGATTTTCTCGGTATTCCTCTTGAAAGAGAGGTGGATTTCAGCATAGATCTCCTTCTGGATACTTAACCCATTTCCATTCCTTTTTACCGTATGACTCCGGCTGAACTAAAGGAGTTGAAGGATCAGTTGAAGGACTTGTTGGAGAAAGGCTTTATCAGGCCGAGTATTTCACCTTGGGGTCCTCCTATATTATTTGTGAGGAAGAAGGATGGATCATTTTGAATGTATATTGATTATCGGTAGTTGAATAAGGTGACCATCAAGAATAAGTACCCGTTGCTCAGAAATTATTTGCCAAGTTTAGTAAATGTGAGTTTTGGTTAGGGGAAGTTGCTTTTCTTGGCCATGTGGTGTCCAGTGATATAAACAAATCGAAGCCATAAAGAATTGGCCTAGTCTGTTGACTCCTTCCAATATCTGAAGTTTCCTTGGGTTGGCCATATATTATCAAAGATTTGTTGAGGGATTCTCTTCCATCGCGTCCCCGTTGACTAAGTTGACTCAGAAGAAGGCTAAGTTTGTGTGGTCAAATGAGTGTGAGAAGAGTTTTCAGACTTTGAAGGAACGACTTATGTCGACTCCTGTCTTGACTTTTCCAAATGGGTTAGAGGGGTTTGTGGTGTATTGTGATGTTTCATGGATTGGGTTGGGATGTGTGCTCATGCAACATGGCAAGGTGATAGCTTATGCGTCTCGACAATTGAAGGTTCATGAACTAAACTATCGGACCCATGATCTTGAGTTGGCAATGGTGGTATTTGCATTAAAGATTTGAGACATTACTTGTATGGGGTTCACGTTGATGTTTTCACCGATCATAAGAGTTTGTAATACGTGTTCACTCAAAGGGACTTTAACTTGAGGCAATGGAGATGGTTGGAACTACTCAAGGATTACGACATGAGTGTTCTATATCACCTAGGTAAGGCGAACGTTGTAGCGGATGCCCTTAGTAGGCTATCCATGGGTAGTGTGTCACATGTTGATGAAGGGAAGAAAGAATTGGTAAGAGATGTGTACCGTTTAGCTAGGTTGGGTGTTAGATTGACCGACTCAAATGATGGTGGCCTTCTTGTTCAAAGCGGGTCTGAGTCTTCTGTGATTGTTGATGTAAAAGCAAAACAGGACTTGGATCCTTCCTTGGTCGAGTTGAAGATGTTGGTTGCCAAAAAGAAGATAGAGGTTTTCTCCCAAGGGGGATATGGTTTGATACGGTACCAAGACCGGCTGTGTGTCTTAAATGTCGACGGCCTTAGAGAGGTTATCATGAGTGAAGCTCATAATTCCCAATATTCTATTCATCCGGGATCCACTAATACACATTGGGACTTGAGAGAGGTGTATTGGTGGCATGGCATGAAGAAGGACATAGCCATATTTGTGTCGGAATGTCCGAATTGCCAACAAGTGAAGGTGGAACACCAAAGGTCCGATGGTTTGACCCAAGATATTGAGATTCCTACTTGGAAGTGGAAAGATGTGAATATGGACTTCGTAGTTGGGTTAACCCGTACTCTTAGACAGTTTAATTCTATATGGGTTGTTGTTGATCAAATGACCAAGTCGACTCACTTTTTATAGGTCAAAACTACTTATAATGCCAAAGAATATGCTAAATTATATATCCAAGAATTGGTGAGATTGCATGGTATACCGAGGTCTATCATATTAGATCGTGGTACCCAATTTACTTTTCACTTTTGGAGATCGTTTCAAAAAGGGCTTGGCATTAAGATTAAATTGAGCATCGCTTTCCATCGCCCAAACGATGGGCAAGCCATGAGGACGATTCAAACTTTAGAGGATATGTTAAGGGCTTGTGTGTTGGAATTCAAGGGAAATTGGGATGATCATCTATCGCTCATCGAGTTTTCCTACAACAATAGTTATCACACTAGTATTATTATGGCTCCATTTGAATCTTTATATGGTAGGAGGTGTAGGTCCCCGGTAGGATAGTTTGAGTTGGGTGAGATGGCGTTGATAGGCCCGGACTTTGGTTGTTGAAGTTATAGAAAAGGTGAAGTTTATAATGGAGAGGTTGAAAATGGCTCAAAGTCATCAAAAGTCTTACTCGGATGTTAAGAGAAGAGACCTCAAATTTTATGTGGGTTATTGGGTTTATACAAAGGTATCACCTATGAAAGGCATTGTGCATTTTGGCAAAAAGGGCAAGTTGTGTCCTCGGTATGTTGGGCCGTATGAGATCGTTGAATGGGTTGGCAATGTGGTATATAGAGTGGAGTTACCTTCTGACATGAGTTTTATTCATCCAGTGTTCAATGTTTCAATGTTGAGGAAGTTGATTGGTGACCCTAAGGTAATTGAACCTTTGGAGGATGTTACGGTTGAGGAGAACTTGACTTATGAAGAGGTACCGATTGAAATTTTAGATAGACAAGTAAAATGACTTTGCAACAAGGAGGTAGCTTCGGTAAATTTACATTGGAGAAATCAACTTATGGAGGACATGGGGAGCAGGGTCGAACATGATGAAACGATACCCCTATCTTTTCCAATCTACTCAAGCCTAAAGTACTAGGTTTTAATTTTCTTTCAGAATGGTCCTAATTCTTTGTTTTCTAGAGTTTGATGGCATTACATGCATACATATGCACAAAAATGATTTGAATGATGTTTTGACATGAGTTTGAAATGACTTTTGAAATGATGAATTATGCATTATGTATTATGTCGAAATATTTCTTACTTAATTTGAGTATTTCAAGCCTTGTTCTAGCCCATTCGAGGATGAATTTTCCCAAGGGGGAGATGATGTAACAACCCAGAAATTTTCAAACTTTGTGATGTTGATTGCGGCCTGATTTGAACCTATATTTGTTAGCTTATAAGTTTTTTGAGTCTCTCTTGCATAACCGTCTTGGAAGAAATCGCATTGGTTTGGTTTTGCTTGACATCTCATGGGAATACTAAATTTAAATGGACATATCTCTTTGTACGGGATGAACTGTATGAGACACCACCTATCAAATTGAAGCTCTTTGAGTTATATTCCTAACGCACATTGTTTCACTCAATTTGAAGTTCGTATGTGAGAGTTATGGCCCTTACGGTGAGACTGCCTGCACTGAGAAGCATTCTGGAAAAGGGAAGTTGAGAATTGGCTAAGGCACTGCCTCACGGCAGGATCACGGGCCATGTGTAGACTCATGGTCCGTGAGGCAGGCCGTGTGACCACCCACGAGCTGTGGTAAAGTATTTCGGGATGGCCTTAGTCTACAGATCGATTCTATGTATAAGGTTAACGTTCCGAAAATCGCGTCGACTTGAAGGTGGGGTTCATGAGCCGTTGGAGTCTCAAGACCCATGAATGTGTTCGTGTGGTGTACTAGACAGCAGCCAAGGCTCTGAGCGAAGGGAGGCCCCATGGAACACCTCACGGTCTGTGTGGAGCCTAATGGCTCATGTGCTTGGCTGTGTGGTTGCGAGAGGAGAATTTTTCTAAGTATGGAATCTTTGAGGGAAATTTTTTTTCCAAGTGTGTCTTCACGAGAGAGGCTCACGGACTGTATGGGCCCTCGTGGTTCGTGTAGTTGACCATGTGGGTGACGTCTCAAATTTTCCTATCCGTTGCTAGATTGATGCTCATCTTCAAGTGAGGACTCACGGCAAGGCTCACGGACCGTGAGTTACTATACGGTCGATGTAGTGGCCTTTATCAGTGATGTTTCTAATTTTTCTTTCTCATTTCATTAATGATTTAATTATAATTTTTAACTCATCCTAGGGTCGTTTTAGTATTTTTAAGCCCTCATAAACTCCTGATTTATCCCTTACACTCTCATTCAATTCAAATCCTTTCAATTTCATTCAATTACTCTCAAGCTCCATTGAAGACTAGGCTTGGAAATCAAGGGAAGTCTCAATTCTTCATCAAATTCTTCTTGTTCTTCTTAGTTATCAAGGTGTGTGGGATTGATTCATGGTTCCCCTTTCAACCATGAAGACCCAAAACTCTTCTTCTTTAATTTTCATGAATTTTACTTACTTTGAAATTGGGTCTTTCAAATTATGAATGATTTGATTAAATTGAAGTATGGGCTATATTTAGTTATTGATTTTAAGGTGAATTAAGCCTAAATTATTGAATTTCATTGGATTTATGAAGGTTCAAATATGCATATCCCTTTAAAGTCTCCAATTGAAGCATGGGTAGTTTGAATTATGATTTTAATTGTTGATTTCCCTATAATTTGATTATGATGATTTAAATGTTGAGATCAACTATCCATGATGTTTATTGATCATTCATGGCATTTGCATTCAAGAGCATGGAGACTTGACTTGATAAAACTCTTGATATGGGCTTGGACCCATTTGACTTGACTTGATTTTTAGTAAGACATGGGATATGACTAGAATGTGATCGCATCTTGTCTTGACTTGGCTCTATGAACATAATGGGTGTTTACATGTAACAACCTGAAAATTTTTGAAGTCTCCTTATGATTGGTATTTTATGATGTAATACAAGTCATGTTTGATTTTTGGTAGCCACGGGTTGAGTTTAATTGGCCGAATGCAAATTGGGCTAGTTGGTGGCCTAGAGGGAAAGTTTCGGCAGTGTACGTCAAACAGTCATAACTTTTGATGTGAGATGAACCATATGGTCTACTACATAAAAAATTTTAATCTCTTAGAGTTAGCTTTGTAACACAACTGGTTTCACTCAATTTGTAGTTCGAATGAGGGAGACATGACACAAACAGTGTGACTGTCTGAAATTCAGAAGACATTGGAGATAGGCTCAGAAAAGTGGCCAAGGACAGGGCCACGAGCCGTGAAACTTTGCACGGCTCGTCTGGGGTGTCGTCAAGTAGTCCAGTGAGCTAGGGGTGTCCTGAAACCACCCCTAATACAAGTGTAAGGCAATGAGACCTTGGACGGTCCGTTTGGACCTAGACAGTCCGTGTACTGCCCCGTGAAGTGGGGCAGTAGCTTGGCCAAGCGAAGGCTGACTTTTGGGAAGCTAAGTAAGGTTTGACGGGACCTTACACGGCCAGTTACACCTTAGACGGTCCGTCAAGTGGTTCGTGAAGTGTTACAGAAAGTCCTCCGAGAGTTTATGCTGAAAATTTGTCTAAGTATTATTTGATGGAGGGGTTGACGGGCCATGAAATATTAGATGGCACTGTACCTGCCGTTTGACACTGCTTAGTTCCGGAAAGTTGCGTTTTATTAATGGTATTTTCATGATTTAACATTCTCTTAAGCCCCTTTTTGGTCCCCTAAGGTCTCCTAAGCCCCTAAAACATTCCCCAAACCCTCATTCATCCATTAAAACTCTCCTATACACTCTCTTAAGATTCTAAGACTCTCTTGGCCTCCATTATAACAAGCTTGTAGAGTTTGGAGAAGAAGACGTTGACTAAGTTTAACCTTGCTTATTGTTATTGGAATCAAGGTATGTGGGACTTGATTCAAGGATCCTCTTTCATCCTTGAAGATCGTAAGAACCTTAACCCTTTAAATTGATTTTTAAGTTATAAATTAGTTATGGGTTCTTCCAATATGGTTGTAGATTAGTGTTGGGACTTGAGTACTGTAAATTTTAGGTGATTAAAACATGATTTTACACTTGAATTCATAGATGATTTATGAAACCCTAATTGTTCAACTTGCATGTTCAATTTCGTGATTCAAATATGCATGGGTAACTTGTATTATGATTTATTAATGGATTTCTACATGTTTTATGATCTATTGTCTTTCAAATTG
>JBCEWC010019331.1:0-11476 GCA_038996855.1 Solanum aculeatissimum
TTTTTTTTTTGAAAACCATTAAAAACCCGATAACCTAATAACCCAATAACGTTTTTATCGGTTCGATTTATCGGTCGATTTGATTTTTGCACACCCCTACTCGTCATAACAAGCTATTTGTCCTTTTTGTTTAGACTTCATGTTGTTATAGTCTTGTAGATAGTTTATATGTAATTGCTTGATAAATAATTTATCACTGTGCACTGAAAAAGCACACAGAATTTGATGATCTGCGGTTGGCGTCTTCAAAGCTTATCTTTAACTTCCTTTTCCCCATTGTTCATTTGACAACATTAGCAAGGCGACCGATTTGGTTTCACCTATTTGTTCCTGGAGACATGGTGAAAATGCCTCTAGAAATGATACCTCGCATCACCTTTACATAAATACCATAACAATACATGCATTAATAACAAAATTGCATAACATACGGTTACATCCCTCGGGTCACAGATCGTCCATGAAGAATCTCGTCTTGCACTTGGTATAAATTACAGATCTGTTCATGATAAAGAATGTCGTAATTGTGTGTACATCTTAACTAATTAAGCTTTCCTCGTCCTTGTGGGAGTAATTCTTCTTTTTTAGGGCTCTGCACTGCTGGGACTCGGTCATCCATCAAGTTACAGTCCTGTCTATTGATTCTTCATAAAATTAAGTTAACTGGCACTTTTACAACCCCGCTGGTTGTCTCTTCAAGAATCACATACTTGCCAATACAAAAATGGGGGTAAAACAATGCTGCAAGTTATAACTCTCCTGGAAAGATCGTATGCTCACTCTCAACAATCACTTCCCCAGGAGCTTGTAGTAAGCATAGAGACCAGAGCCAACAAATCCCAGAAGCTGCCCAAGGACATTCAACTGAAAGAAGATATCCATCCACGATGATTAGTAGACAACAAAGAACAACTAATCACAGGAACAGAAATAATACACTCACCAAATCAAATGGAAGCCCGCCAAATATGAACCAACCTAGTGAGATTGTGAAAAGATCCTGCATAAAGGAAGAAAAAATATAGTACTGATAGAGACTCATCAAATACTGATATTTAACTTGTTTCTTACTCAAGAATACATAACAAGTAAAATGGAAATCTCGCAAGCATAGGACCTTTGTTAGAAAGTGAACTCTACAGCCACTTAGCAAAGTCCAACTTACCTCTTCCTGGAAAACCAGAAAGGTGTTCATCTTCAAGAGAATCCTATATTTGCAAATGCAGTGAGCCAATTGACAAGCTACCTGCGCTTTCAGCTGGCTGCGGCTAACACAGCTAACTAGCCAAATACAAAGGAGATAAAGAAAGACAGCAGGACCAGTAGAGTGAATAACCCTCCCTACCTACCTTTTCAATTTCATATGAGAAATTATGCATATTTCGTATCAAAAGTGTCACCTGGCTGTCTCACAATAAACACAAGGAGTAGGTGACAAATTGAGGGTATATACAGAATCACTGGGAAAAGAGGTTGTGGGGCAGTAGAAAAATAAAGGACTCTGATTCATGTATATTGGCCCCACAGAATTTGGATCACTTTTCTTTCTCTTCTTTAGAGTGGGACAGAGGTTTAGTTTGCAACCTAAATTTGACTGGAAATTCAATCTGGCATTTTTGAGTAAAGCTTAAGTTTGACTCAGATATTTCAGCATCACAAACCTCAAGGACATCCTATCAAATTTACATCAGCTCCAGTAAAGATGCATGTAGCTTCATGCTCGACTCCATCCAAATAGAAAGAGAACTTTTGACAAAGGACATGGGCTTTTTCTTTCAGTATGTTGTGAGAATTATATCTGCAAGTTATCAGTAACTGTAGCCTAGTGATATGAGGCTATTCTATAAGTTCACTTCTGAGGAACAAGGTGATAAGTTCAATTGATTTTGTTTTCTTTTTTCATAACCATAAACTTGTCTCAATTGTCATTTTGTAAATAGGAGCCCTTCTTATAAACTATATGAAAGAATTTAGTATTGCAAAATATATAGGGATAATTACAGTGCAAGGCCATTCGGCCAAAATAATTACCAAAAAATAGTCATTCGTTGTATAGGCATGTATAACCAATGTATATTTTATGTATAGTCAAGCGATATTCAATTTTTGAGTGTATCATAATGTATATTTAGTGTATAGCTTATGTATAAGTAATCTACACTGTATAATCAGTGTATACTTTCTATGACTTTTGGTAAGCTATATTGCATAGTCATATATAGTTTCTATGATTTTGGGCTATTTTTATGTAAATAAAAGAGGGCTATATTTGTTGTAAATTAATTAGTTTATTGTATATATTTGAAATTATCCCAAATATATATTATAGGATCAAAATATAAAGGAGTGGGCATGTCCACTCTTAGCTTTGCTTCAGGAGGTTAGGCATATTTGTCTTTTTAGCTTATCAAAAGAAAGGCATATGCTCCCTCTGTTGTGAGCCTTATGAGGGCCCCCAGGTACTTTAGCAATGACTGTTCTCCAGGAACCGAATGACACAATTACTTACAATCTTGCTCTATGTTCAACTCCAATTGCAACAAAGCAATGCATTTGACTACCTCAATTATGGACTTGGGTTCCTCCAGAAACATCGTTTTGCCATTTAACAAAATACTTTGTACTTTCTCCAATTGGAGTTTTGACCTAGTGAAGTTAATCAGAAAGTTTAATAGGATAATCAGATTCATCAGAGAACAAACCTTCAAGTTACCGCATATTGTCTGTGTGACAGCTGAATTCAGGGTTGTGTTGAGAAATATAGAGTAGTTCAAGAAAAACGCCAATATGCAAGACATAAGCATTACAACCTGCTCATTTACAAAGTATCAAGGTCAAAAAACACAGCAATATAACATCCCGTTCAGAAAATTCTAAGTAGCAGTTAAATGTCCAGTACTGAAAAATAAAGAGTTAAATGTCCAGTAACAATTGGAAGGAACCGTGTGACAGTGTTTCGTTTTAATTCCTCCCCAGGAGCTCCCACTCTTTGTGCTCCTTTAGTGACTCGAGCCCACAACCTTAGGGCTGGAGATGGATGGTGCTTACCCTCCGATCAACCTCCTCTAGACAACCATGTGACTGTCCTAGTATGAGCAGAGTAGGACATATTTAAATTGAACCAAAATTACTGTTTAGACTTTGGAGCAGGATTCACTCTCTTCACTTTTCCTTTTTACCCCGAGGCAGTAAAAATACTATCTTATCACTCAGAAAGTGGGGAATGGAAAAAGAAAACCTTATGAGTTTGAGCTTTTCTGGAAAATGTGACGAAGCAAATTTGACTATCACATAATGGGGTGCAGGAAGAGATAAAGATATAGAAAGGTACAATCCCAAGAAAACCTTCTGAGTTTGAGCTTTTCTGGAAAATGTGCCGAAGCAAATTTGACTATCACATTATGGGGTGCAGGAAGAGATCGTGATATCGAAAGGCACCATCCCAAGTTAATAATGAAACTTACCAGGAAACCTGGAGAAAATAAGTAAGGGAAATCCATTGTCAATGCCATGTCACCTCGAATAAATGACCAAACAAGTAAGAAAGGTCCACAGATGATTCCTATTGGAGGTAAGAAAAACAAAAAATAATAATAGTCAGATATCAAGAACTATAGCAAATGACAAGGATGAGTAAAAGAGAACAAGAGCAATACCATTGCACCACATTAGGCCAAAGCTATTGAGGCCACTTGATTTTCCTGGATTGATGGAAGTATTAGAAAGCTCCAAAAAAGATATCAATCTGAAAAGATCACACGACAAGGAAAAAACACTACCAATACGCGCTATGGTGGCAAGATATATTGCCGTTGTGATGTTGGATAAGAAGACAACAGCATAGCCGTAAAAGTCAAATGATAAATCCCGAGCTCCAGCAACAAAGGCACCGAACACGATTATCACCACACTGGTAATGTTAGGCAACAATTTGTTAAAAGAACAAGCAGGAAATATGCTCACAGTATTACTTAATCTATTAGCTTGAATCATGTGTAGTTAACAGAAGAAGGAATAGAACTTACAGAAGGCAGGCAAACAATGAATTATCTTCTTATTGGTCGATTTAGATGTGTAAAAGGAAAATCTAAGGGTCGTCTGGTCACCATGATTAGGAAAACAATCCTGGTATAAAATTTGGTATGATTATGTTAATTCATTAGCATAATTTTATGAGATTTTATTTTTTTCCTTTTTCTAGCATAATTATAGGAATAGAATATTTCCTTCAATGTAATTGAGTGTCTATTCTTAATCAGTTACGATTCACTCATATAAATTTTCATTCTCATGGGAAGTAAACACATATTGATTAACAAAGAAGCCTTTTCTTCTTTCTCAAATTCTACAATTATTTTACACTGCATTTTGTTTGACACGCTGTTTCTGATATAAGCAATACCATATTTTTAATACTGGCAAAATCGGTATTCTATATCAGATCCAACATGGGGTAACTTACAATGGGATTACCTTTATGGGGATAAAACATCTAAAAGAAAAATAATCTTGATTTCACCTTGTAGTTTTTATTTACTTTAAAATAAGGATAAAATTGTAAGATATTATATTATACACCATCTATCCCACTTTCAATGCAATGAACCAAACATCTGCCAAAAGAAGCATACCCACTATATAATCCAGTGATTATAAATCCCTGTATCAGAATGTCTGGATTATAACCCTGCATACCTTTGTCCGGAAATCAAAAGACGGTTTTGGTGTTTAAATTATAAACCCTTTAATAGCCTCTTAAAACTAACTACTAGAAATATAACAGAACCGAGACAAATGGAAAACAAACTTTCTATCCTTTCTTGTAGCTTTCAGACGGGCACAAATGAACAACAGAATAAAACCCTGTATTTGGCTCTCATATATCTAGCAAATAGAATCCTACTAAGAAAAAGATTGTAATATAGTGCCTATACATAGGGTCTCAGTGTAATAATGTAGATACACAATTTCTTAAAAATTTTCTCTTATTTTTGTCACACATGGCATTAGGATATTTAAGGATATTAGGTTAAGCAATCAGTTTTTAACTTTATGCATTTTTTCAAATCTCAGTTTCCCAGAGTAATAACTCTTGTTTCAACTTTAAGCATTTTAAATTGAGAGCAATTTTAATTCATAAATTGAGAATGAGAGAGAATGGAATGAATAGGAAGTGAAACATTAGTCCAAATATTCTCTATTGTACAAACTTTGAGAAGTTATATCAAATATTATTTCCTAATATTCTGATTCCCGGTAAGGAACTTTTCATTGTTGTCTATCTCAAGATCTCATAGTGTGTAGAAATAGCTTCTGCAACAGAACTAACTAAGAGAAAAAGGAAATCTTTACCTTCCAATAATAGGACGGCTATACCTCTGACCTGCAAGAATGTATTCCACAATCATTGTAAATACAACAGTTGTCCTCCTAAGGGTTGTGTACATGGGTACGTTTACTCCCCGAACAGACTCCATCGTAACTAGCTTTCAAGGAGAATCAGAGACCACATAAAATCTTTTGGTGAGATGCGAACTCCTGATCTTTTAGGAAATAATAAGGCATAAAAGTGCAACACTAGCAATTACCATGTAGAGAAGGTAGGTCACAGCAACAGGTGAAGTATCAATCAGTGTCTTCAGTGGCACAAACGTTTTAAAATTGTCAGGCGTAGCCAGAGATTCACTCAAATGAAAAGAAATCAGCTTCATCCGTCTTAAGAGATAAAGAAAACAACACGAGCATATTATCTGTAGACGGCAAGAGGTTAAATATATCAATTCAGCAATGACAACAGATAAAAAGAACTGCTTTAGAAAAGCACAGAAGCAAATAACTCCCATCAGGCACAAATTTTACTTATTTAAAAATATAAAAACGTTATATAGAGATATGGATATGTAACAAACTGTATTTGGTAACTATGTAAAACTTAAAAAATAAGCCAGAGCTTTTGCATGATGAATTGACAGCCTATTTAAAGGTCGGAAATAGCCTCTCTACCCTCACAAGGAAAATGAACATATAATGTGTGGTACAATGCTGAGACCACCAGGCATCCCTGCTAAAAATAGTCTCTAGGTACCTGACAGAGTGTGATGACATTTGCAGATGGGAAGTTGTATGAAGAAAGAGCTGCTTTATTGAACAATACCAAGAGAACTGCAAATCAATAGCGGGTAATTTGTAAGCATCAAGCAGTTTATAAAACGACTATAGCGAGCTCAAAAAGAACACGATTGAAACAACCTCGAACACAAACAGAAAATAACAAGTAAATAGAAATTATGGAGCAGTATAATCAAAAGCAAAAAAGCTCTAAGGTCCATTGGGCCTTTAAGTACAAAGCCCACACGAAATTATGGAGCAGTATAATCAAAAGCAAAAAAGCTCTAAGGTCCATTGGGCCTTTAAGTACAAAGCACAAATGAAGTGTGGGCTTTAACAAAAAAAGGCACAAAGGGAGAAAAAAAATACAAATATATATGTTTAGTCCAAGAATAATAACTATAAGCATGAACCATGAATGACAAATATATGAACAATGAAATTGAATTTTTTTAATGACAAAATGAAATATCAATTGTTTAGTGTCCCCTCTTCAGAAGAGACTGATTTGCAAGGAAAAGTATGACACTGAAGCGTACATTAAGCGAGGCAAAATGCTCAACACGTTTTGAGTCGCTTCAGGGCTTAAGTGTTGCCAAAGCGCCTTTGGCAACACTGTTATGGAGAACCAAAAGGTCTTTCATAAACAATAAGAACAGATCAACTTAAGGACTATGATGCTTAGAAAGGTGAAGCAAAGGGTTAGAGCAAAGAAAAGGAAGTTCCAATATTCCTCCCAAATCACCTGACAGAATCAGAATTCAAGATAGGCAACTATACTTCAGCACTTGACTTTAAATTTGAGATTCTTCTATGTTAGCTGATGCTTAATGGAAACATACATCATTCCTAGTCATCGACGGCTATGTCTTAAGTTCTTGTCATTGGGGTCACATTATTAAGTGTTTGGTTTCTCAACTAGATGTCCTAAAATATAGACTAGTTTATGATTTTTTTTAGAATTGAGTGAAGTCTGCGGACCACAATGAACATGAATAAACATTGACAGTGCAAGATATGGACAAAGAATACCATCCAGAAATGGGCATTAAGCACAAAGCAATGACGTGCAATGGGGTCTCATTGAATCTTTATCTGCATTCTAATGTTTACATTCAAGAATCGAAGTCAAAGGTATCCCCAATTTCTGGATGTTGGATAATGGAGTCACTAGCCCAAAATGAAACTATTTGGCTTTTCTTTTTCAAGTGCATGATAAAGAACAGAGAATATTAGTTTGTTTGCAGTAAGTTCTAGAATATCATCAATATAATGGCATTTACACATGGATATACCAACAAAGAAAAGAACAACAGAAACATGTTAATTTCCCACTATGCTATAATAGCATATATGGACAATAGTAATATCCACAAAGACATAAATGTGGTCTATTCATCTAAATCAGGTAGCATAAGATGTGGCAAAGATACAACACAGTACTTCAATATATTTACTACTGATTAATTGCTTATAGTGTCTACAAAGACGGCTCCAACGGGCATAAATGATGTAATTCCATATAATACAAGTGTCTATCTAAAGTTAATATATAATGGTAAGTTTGACCTTCATTATCCACTTACTTTTATCCCTTTGAATTCATCCATTTATAACACGAGCAACCTCAGACTTGGCTAAAAGCAAAACAGAAGAAAAGGAGTCTTCAAATACGTCTATCATCTGACAAGATGACACATTTTAAGGATGTGTGAGTAGACACGATTTAATCATGGATAAATTATCCAAGATACAACAATTTTTGTGTGCAAAAAAGCAGTGGGTCTAAAACCAACAGTGCAAAAAGGCCCAAAACTAAATGAACAAGCTAATGAACAATTAGTGTAATATAAAGATGGTGGCATTTAGATGGTATAAATGAATTGGGTAAAAATCTTTTTCCTATCCAATCTCCAAATATTCCCCACTATATATTGAAAGGCAAATAAATCCAAAAGAACATTTGATCATGCCATCAAAAGCTGAGCAAGTCAAGCATGATGAATTTGATAAATATGAGGAAAGGAAAAATACTCCCTTTATTTTAGATGTGTCGTACTTTCCATTGTAGTGTGTTTTTTCAAAAAGAATGTCGCTTTCTATATTTAATAACTCTTTAATTCTAACAAGAAAAATACTCCCTTTATTTTAGATGTGTCGTACTTTCCTTTGTAGTGTGTTTTTAAAAAAGAATGTCGCTTTCTATATTTAATAACTCTTTAATTCTAACATCTCACATGACATGATTAAGACCACAAGATTCAAAAGACATTTTGGTACATTATACACATCTTTAGTTTAGGATGACAAGATCCAAAAATCTTGTAACTTTCTCAAACTTTATGTCCAGTCAAAACTAATACATAAAATTAAACGGATGAAGTACTTGAAAAAAATCTAACAACGGTACTTCTTTAATGAGTTAGCCAATACCCAAGGCGTTTGATGTGTAAGGCACATAAAGCTTGATATTTCAAAGATTTTGCAGTACTAATCCTATTTAATAACGGAATATTTAAACATTGAATACATAGATGAATAGTTTGCTCTTGGAGATTGAAGCATGGCATCCAAGGCTTCAGATATGAAAATGGATTGCACACCATAAGAATATTCATCGACTGACAAGCATGAACTGATCATTCTGCAATAAACTTGTTATGTGCATGACACTCCATTGACTTATGATTGATTTATTGTTTTTTAACTTCTTAAAAACTCGAAAGAAGAGACATCAAAAAGAATAAAAATACAATGTAAAGATAAAACAAAAGAAGATTTTTATTATAGAAACGGCAGAATAGGTGAACATTCTTTTCTTTTTAACCAAAAGTTAATTTACAACGCATGTCCTTTGTTCAATTTACCACAGATCTGCATATTAAGGTGCGGAAAGTATGAATTATAGGGCTACAACCAACTAGAAAAGTTGTCATGATTAGCTTATACATGAGTCCACAATTATCAGATTCAACCTAACCAAATCTAAGTGCCATCAATAGTAGTTGATTCAACAAACTTTAATCTCATCCGGCTGGCTAACCACAGACAGTGAAACACAACTGAGCAATAATCACCAATCTGGAAGAGAACTTCCTATCAATAACACCAAACATAAATCAAGAGCACAACATTTTAAGACAGCTAGGAAAGGCTACATCTTATGATACTTCATTCCATGTAGAATTAATCAACTTTCCATCAACAAAAATAAACTTTTATTTGAATTAAACAGAAAGAACAGATAGAAGCAACTCCCATGCTAGATCTAATGATTGCAAAACTACTTTCTTCGAAATGATGGAGAAGGTCAAAATTCAACCGTTTAATTAACTAACTCCCGGAAGCACTTGATTCCACGAGTGAAAACTCAACTCACGATCAACAAATAAACCTCTCAGTTTGAATCAAACGTAATGAACAGATAATTCAGCTCTATTTTTGAATCAAACGTAATGAACAGACAATTCAGCTCTATTTCTAGATCTAAAAATTGCAATTTCTTCAACAAGTTTCAAATTATAGGTAGAAGACTGAAAAATGCAAACAATTACAGAGCGGCGGCTAAGCAGAATTTGGAAAACGCAATTTGGCAATTCAACAGGAACAGATACGGAAATAAGGAGTAACATTATAAAGGAAGAAAGAGTAAGCATCTATACCAGCACATGACATGTAAGAGATAGCAGCATAAGCACCACGTTTGGTCATGGCCGATCCTTTGAAGAGCTTCTCCTCCGTCCGTGGAGGTGGTGAATCGGTTGTCGTCGCCATGGGTAGTAACGGATTGTTCTTCGTTGAACTCGATGCCATGATTTACAGTATCACGAAATTCAGATCGCTCTCTTCTGTATGAATCAGTATCTTTTCAATAACAAGTTGAAGAGCTTATTGATTTTAACGAAGACTTGTAAACTAGTGTCAAACTTATAGATTCCTTTTTGAAGTTTCCACGGATTCAAAACAGCCCTTTAATCCCAACACAAGAAGCTTCCTTTTTCCCAATTATATATAGGATTTTTTTTATTTTTTTTGGAGAAAAATAATACTATTGCTTATATATTGCTCATTGCATTTTTTGCTAAATTAAGACCTGTTTTAATTTATCCTCTTAATTTGTATCCTTTGAAAATTAAATTTTACTTTTTTGACTTAATACATAGTTGATCTTTTAAATTTGTCAAAATATTTCATTGAAATACTCAAATTAAATCGTGTTTCAATTGAACACCTTGATTCTTAATGAACAATTTCAACTAGACACTATAAGGAAATTACTGATAAGATAAATAAAATAGACTTTTCTTTTGGATTGAAAAATTACTATCTATTGGTGGAAACATAATTCTCATAAAACATGTCTTACAAAGCATTCAATACACTTGTTATCAATCTTTGATCCACCTACGAGGATTATAGGCAACTTGCACTGTCTATCGAGTTTTTTTCTGGTTAACTCAATAGGAAACTCAAGCAAAGATTAGACCTCTTGAAATATTATTATGCCATCCTTATGATGAAGGTGAACTGGAATTTTGAAGTGTACAATATGTCTCTAAAATTTTATTTGTCAAATTATTATAAAATTTGAAAAATTAAGCAATGCATGTGAAGGGTGTACTTAAGCAATAAATATTTAAAGAAAAAGTGTGTTACATTGACTATATGAAAAAGAGACATATATATGTGGAAGAATATGCTACAAATGAGATGGCAGATAAAATAAGAAACATGATGGCAACAAGAACAAGGACAATCTCATTTTTGACCGAATAATTAGACTGGACTGAAAGTGTTATATCACGCTATTGATATAAATTTTGATAGTGATAGCATCATAGTATAAGTACAGAAGGCAGTGACATTGGGATAGAATGAACCAAAGTCATGATTTCTAATAATCTTGTGGAGCATATTATGAACAACATACTGCCTCCCAGTGAATATGGAATAGTTGATAAAAAAAAATTAAGAACTAATTAAAGGTCTAAAGCAAATTTATAGTGGGATTTTCATATCAACTAATAAGATAAAGTAAGCATACAAAGGATTGTCAGTTAAAATATCCTTTCTCGTGTGAAGATTCTAGGCGCTTAAACATCCTTTAGATGAGGTTTGCAAAAATTATTGAGTTGAAAAGGTGTGAATGTAAAATGAAGAGTTATCACTTTTATAAAAAATTGTGATATTTGTTGTAGAGTTGCGACTTTTGTAATGGGTGGTGATATTTTCTAATGATTGTGACTTTTCTGATAAGGCATAATATGTGTGAGACCCCGTGCTTCACATCCTGATGTATATACCGTGGCATGTTATGTAAGAAATATATGGTTTTTGGATAGGACGTAAGGACAATAAGACTTAAATA
>JBCEWC010019332.1:0-11475 GCA_038996855.1 Solanum aculeatissimum
AAACACATCAGCAACTTTTTTTCAGCTACAGCACTTTATCCAAACACATAATTGCTTATTTTTCAAATAAATTTCAGTACTTTTAAAAGTACTTTGGAAGCACTTTTTAAAAGCTATTTTTTTCAGCTAAGCCAAACGGGCTCTAAATATTCTTTTTTATACTCAATATTTTATTTTTTCATGTATTTGTTTGTATTCCTTGAAGAGGAAAGAAATCAAATTGAAGTAATCTTTCAAAAAATGTATTTTGGGGAGTAGTTACTAACTATCATTAGAATTGATTTACTATAATCTGGTGCAATATGTCAGTGTTTGGATTTCAAATAGTACATAATGATTGATTTGTGTTCTCAATGATGTGCCTATATATTTTGGTTAGTTCTTAACTTATTAAATTTTTAGTAAATTTTGGACTTTTAGGAAGGAGGATAGAAAGTAAGTTTCTTTTTTTATGGCCAACAATTATGCCTCTGTTCATATTTGTAAGTTTAATTGTGATACATTTAAACTGTGAAGTGCATTAAACACGGACTCTTAAGTCAGGTAAATATACAAGAACCAATTCTTAGATTGACATAGAACAAAATAACTAAATATAAACATGATTCAAAACATAACTCCCTTTAAATTCTTGGTGATTGTTGAGTGTAGCATGCACAAAATATTAAAGGGGAGTGTAGATGCACGAGTCTGAATAACCAAGGTTACAATTCTTAATTCTAAGATTGAAAAAAAAAAAGAGACACCTTATTTATTAATTTTTAAAAACTTTTTCTATAAGTATTAAAGATTTTCCCTTTCATTGCAATGCCAGGTAATTATTGTTGAGATTCTAAAGAATTTTTGCATTCTTACAGGGAGAAAAAGCATGGAATTAAGAGAGCATGTACAAAGACCGATAGAGGAAAGCTACTTAGCTATATTCAAATTTGGTTCTTCTAATGAACCTTGCCCACACTTTCTCCGTGCTCTTTCTTGCATGTCATTCTTCTTTGTTTACAGAGATAGTCATATCATAAATATGTATACATGTATATATATATATCATATATATATAAAAGAGGATTGGGAGCCTGCCTACATGGCGCTCTCACATAATTCTTATTTATTTATTTATTAAAATAATTTAATATTTTTAAAATTAATTAAATACTCTAACGAAAGTTAAAATAACTCAAAAAATCTTTCTTACCATTAAACGGTACTTTCACATGTCACAACCATTCAAAAAGGTCATAACCATTCAGAAAAGTCACAATCCTTTGAAAGAGTCACAAATCTTCAAAAACGTCATAACCCATCAAAAAAGTCTCAATCCTTCAAAAAAGTCACAACCCTTCAAAAAGGTCACAACCATTCGAAAAGGTCACAACTCTTCGAAAAAATCATAATTTTTTAAAAAAATCACGACCCTTCAAAAAAAAGCTCTCACAAAATCTTATTTATTTATTTTCTTAAATAATTCAATATTTTTAAATAAATTAAAGAGTCCAACAAAAGTTTTTAAAAAACTCAAAAGACATCGCTTCTGATTAAATGGTACTTTCACCTGTCACAACCATTCCAAAAAATCACAACCATTCAAAAAAATCACAATCCTTCGAAAAAGTTATAACCCTTCAAAGAAATCACAACCCTTCGAAAATGTCTCAATCCTTCAAAAAAGTCACAACACTTTGAAAAGTCACAACCATTCAAAAAATCCACACCTCTTCGAAAAAGTCACAAATTTTAAAAAAATTTACAACCCTTCGCAAAAGTCACAACCTTTTGAAAAAGTCACAACCATTAAAAAAAGTCACAATTTTTCAAAAAAGTCACGACCCTTCAGAAAAGTCATGATCCTTCAAAAAAAGTCACAATCCTTTGGAAAAGTCATAATCATTCAAAAAAATCACAACTCTTCGTAAAAGTCACAATTTTTCAAAAAAGTCACAATCCCTCATAAAAGTCACAACCCTTCAGAAAAAACACAATCCTTTGGAAAAGTCATAAGCATTCAAAAAAGTCATAACCATTCAAAAAAGTCGCAACCATTCATAAAAATTACACCTCTTCGAAAAAGTCATAATTTTTCGAAAAAGTTACAACCCTTCGAGAAAGTCACAACCCTTCGAAAAAGTCACAACCATTCGAAAAAAACTCTTTGAAAAGGCCACAATTTTTTCAAAAAAGCCACAACCCTTTTGAAAAGTTACAAGTATTCAAAAAAGTCACAACCTTTTGAAAAAGTCACAACATTCAAAAAGTCACAACTCTTCGTAAAAGTCACAATTTTTTCAAAAAAGTCACACCCCCCTAGAAAGTCAAAACCCTTTAGAAAAGTAACAAGCATTCGGAAGAGTCACAACCCTTCGAAAATGTCACAACCCTTCGAAAAAGTCACAACCCTTCGGAAAAGTCACAACCCTTCAAAAACGTCACAACTCTTCAGAAAAGTCACAAACCATTGAAAATGTCACGACTCTTTAAAAACGTCATAATTTTTTGAAAAAGTCACAATTCCTTGAAAAAGTCATAACCTTTTGAAAAAATTGCAATCCTTCAAATTGAAAAACTATTTGCTTTCAATATAATACAATATAATTAAATAAATATAAATGTAATATAAAATATATACTAAATTATTTTTTAAGTTGGGGGTATTATAGTAACCTCTTTATAAAAGTAAAAGCCCTTCGAGAAAGGCACAATTCTTAGGCAAAGTCACAACTCTTCGCAAAAGTGACAATCCTTCGAAAAAGTTATAACCCTTCAGAAAAGTCAAAATCCTTCGAAAAAGTCACACCTCTTTGTAAAAGTCACAGCTTATTAGAAAAGTCACAATAATGTGAAAAATTATATGTTTTTATATAATATAATATAATTAAATAAATATAATATATAATATAAAATATATATTAAATTAATTTTTAAGTTGGGGTATTATAGTAATTTAACATTCAAGTTAGATAGTACAAACACCATTGAAAAAATAATTATATCGAGAAATAATGTTATAATCCAAAAATATAATTGAAAATAACAAGGAAAATAGCAATATTTCATTAATAAAAGTTTTTGAGATAAGTCTATAATACTAAATTTTTTATATAGAAAGAACTTAATAACTTTAGAATATTTTATTAATTTTACTATTAAAATATATAAACTTAATTAGATTACTTATAACCACGCGAAGCGCGGGCCACATTATACAACTCTTTAAGTTCATTGTATATGCCAGCTTAAATGTCCACAATTATTTTCTCGAACTTCATTTTTTTTCCTTGTTATTTTGCTTTTTTCCTTGTTATTTTACTTGATTTTAATAAATTAGAGTCGATCACTATTCTCCCATGTTGTACCAAGTCTCAAACTATTGCATGCAAAATCACTTGTCAACCGAACAATCTATCCTCACAAATCAATGAGTTTTCTAATGTAAAAAATAATTCGAGAAAAAGATTATAACAGAATAAATAAATAGAAAAACTCCAAATACCCTTCTTAATATGAGATCGGGATAAGCCTGTTATGAAGTCCATGTTAATCATCTCCCACTTCCACTCTAGAATTTCAATATTCTGGGCCACATCACAAGGTCTTTGGTGCTCCACCTTAACTTGTTGGCAATTCGGGCATCTGGACACGAACTCTGCAATGTCCTTCTTCATGCCGCCCCACCAATAAACCTTTCATAAATCTCTATACATTTTTGTTACACCCGGGAGAATAGAGTATCTGGTGTTATGAGCCTCAGCCAGAATGCTGCCTCTAATGTCAGTAAAGTAGAAATTATTAGTTGTCAACTGTTCATAGTCAGCAGTGGAAAAGGGCGCAGCTTTGATTGCTCAAGTTGCCCTCTCATGGTTGAATGTAAAAAAGAATTTATTTTGTTTAGCAACAGTCTTATAAAGATGATGTTTCCCCTGTGCCTTATCAATAATTAATAAGGAAGATCGGGCTAAAGCGGTATGCTCTTTATGATTTTGGCTTATGATTCAATTGCCATGTATTTAGCTATTGAGCCTCAAAGTTTATGTTTTTATGTGATCGCAGCATCAAAAAGAAAGTCTGAATTTTCTACGAAAGTCGGCTCAAAATATTTGATCTTAGGTGCATTTCCCTTTGGAATATTATTGTTTGGGTACGACTGGACAACTACCTATATCTATTAATATCTTTTCTTATAATGTTCTTTAGAAATATATATCTATATTGTAAACTATTGGATCGGGTATTACTTAGATGTGAAACTAGCAGACCTCATAGGTTGTAATATTTCTCTTACGAGGGGAACGAAATCAAAGAATATATAGACTAGTAGAGACCCTCTATGTAGTTGTCTATCTAGGGCGATCGATCTATATCTTTTCCCATAGTCCTGAGGATGTGTCTCGATCTCCTATGTGCAAAATAGTTGGGACTAGTTCCTATAGAGATTTCCCTTAGTCTAATTCAACGCCTTATGACGAAAAGAGAGTCGGCATGGCGTAAAGTGAAGATTGGGGGGAGTAGAAAAAATTCCCTTATGGGGTATTCCGAAGGTGTAACCTAGGCAACAAAAAAAGGGTCTGATACTTCAACTAGAGGAGCGACCCGTTGGTTCACCAAACCCCAACCCAGCGTCACACATTCTCCAGGTCCAAAGGGATCCAGTGCCCAACTACCGACTCCTCCTAGAATTGCGTTATCGGATGCGAGCCAGGAATGACCATTAGTGGACACCCACCACCTTTCACCGGTTAGAAAGGCCCTCTTTAATACATTAAGAAAAGATGTTCACAGGGGTCATAAAGACTCGATCATAGGAACTTAGAACACCTATGTGTTGGTAAACGAAAACCACCTCGATCGGATCAGAGTAAACAATAAGGTTGAATTAGACCGCCCTTTGCCTTGAAAGAATTCACACGCGGCCACCAGTTTTCCCAAAATAAGGGGAGATTTGCTGCTTACTACTCACGGAAACATCTGACCTATACTATAGTCAAGTCGTTCACCTATCTTTCTGATGTCCTTTCCTTTTATTCATCATATTTTTGGCTTTGACCCAGTGAAAAATGGGGTTGATGGTGCTGGCTAAAAAAGGGGGAGAGAGGAGAGCCTTAGAATACGCTCACTTTTGCATTTTTGTTTAGGTTCTCAATATTCTCAATCGCTCTTTTTAGTGGGGAGGAATAGTACGTGAATGGTTGTTCCCAGACAAGAGAATTATTCCTCTCTAAAAAAAATAAGCTAGAATCTTTCTATTGATAGAGCTTTCACGTTTGTGCATAGAATTCTTTTTTGCCCTTCCATTATGTTCTTACGGTAGTTAGGTCAGAATTCGTATGATGGTTCGAAAATTGTTTCAAATATTCTTCGCATCCCTAGAGAGATAGATTGTTGCCATTGTGCCTTGGTTGTAAGAAAACAAGGGGCACAAACAGCCCTAAAGTATTATTCCATGTCCCAGAGGCCTTCGAGCCTTGGTATTTCAAATCCCATTGAATGTCTATGGTTCCGGGACTCAAGTCTGGAGTCTCCAGGTGAGATATTCAGTTCACAAATTGGAAACCTATCTCCACAGCAAGCTCCTCAATTTGACCTGGTTCTTCACGCTTTGGACATTGTCATTGGGATCATTGAGGCCCCATGAAGATGGGTCTACTTCACTGGGAAGACGTGATACTCATTAGCGAGCATCTGGTGACCAACGATTCCAGATTCCCCTGCCTTTCTGCCATAGTCTACATTTTTTTGTCCAAATGGTCGACCTTGCCATCAAGTAGGGTCACTCAATCCTTGAGTGTTTCCTTAACAATAGCCGCCGCTGATAGCACTCTACTGCTATCATCATGTACATGGTACAACAAGAAGAGAATTAGTAGAAATCGAAAGGTTTTTTACCCAAAACTCTGCTCTGATACCTCCTAAGGCAAAATAGGCACTCGCACGGGTAGAGAGTCTGCTTGAGTCGTGCGGCACCAGGTAACGCCTAGTTTAGTGTAGCACCTGCGTTCTGGCTTCTCCTTGTCGATTTTTGCTTCTGATCTCTCTCTGAGTCTCTAGTTTGTTACCTTCTACTACCGATCTTGTCCCTCTGCTGCTACTGGGGCTACTGGATATCGACCTAAGAGATACTAGACAGGGTGTGAGAGGAAGGGATGCTACTATTGATGGACCGGTGCTACCTCTGGATCTAAGAATCATGGAAGACATAATTGAAATATGCACCTGGAATTAAATCACATTGGTATAAAGAGCTATAAAGGAAAAAGAGGAGGAAAAACGCAAGGGACTGAATGACGAAGCGAGGCTTGGAACCCTTGAATTATAAAGTGGAAGATGCCTCTCACAATGGGTAGGATTACTGCATTTATTATATTTGACTCTTCTATTTTATAATATAGGGAGTTGGGGCAGGTTGAAGGGGGAAGGGAAGTCAATTTAAACATAGTGCCACCATAACCCTAAGAAAACGATATTGAGTTTGTGTGTGTAGACTATCCTTGGAAGTGTCTATTCTACCAAACGATGGGACGCAGCTGTAGATCGAGCCCTGAAAGTCCTCTCCTTACAATCAAGTAGTTGAACGCCCCTCTCTTTACCCTCTGTAGCTGAACTTTCTTACTTATGTGATGAGGAGTTTACTTAGTATTGAAATCAAGAAGGCAAGCTACCTTGATCCGTCTTCGATTTTGATTCCTTACGCCCAGAAGCTCCAACAAGCCCTAAAGTCTCTTGCTGCCTTAAACCCTGCCAAAAGAGCGCTTCTTTATGTTCTATAATCCCAGGGGTTTCACTTCAACACGTCTTTGCTCGTGATCGCTTAGATCCCCCCCTTCCATCAATAGGTACTCCCAAGCCATCGACCACACACCCTAGCATAGCCTTTCCCGCAGGAATATCCATTCTCAAGATTCAAGGTTATTCCTTTCACACCGCTGGAAAATTCAACCATTTCCCCAGCTTGAATCTAATTCAATCCATAAATACGTGCAATCCCATCTCTAACTAAGACCACTCGACCAATTTCATCCACTTGAAAATTTATGTAAAAGTTGTTAATTTGACTTTCTAATAGACTTGTTAGTTTCGCAGCTCAAGGAGAAAGTTCTATAATGAAATTGTTGATAGATTGAAGGGATAATGTCACTGACAAAGAAGAGCTCTACCAGTCTCTTTTTTTTTTGATTCCTAAGCTCATCATACATAATTTTATTTCCTCTTCTTCGTATTCTATTGATCAAATGCATCCAGCAGTGCCTCGCCGGTTTAGAATTCGAACACAAAATGGCCATACTTAAGTAATTCTGCTTATTCTTCTTCTTTCTTAGTTGAAGTTCCCCTTCTCCGACAGCTAGTTCAATGATTTCTAAGCTGGACGACTGGTATTCTCTGGATGGATGGTAAATCCAGGTATGTTGTTGGTCCTTAGAAGGACCAAGGGAATCCTGGTCTTCTCTCCTAATAAATTTCCCCTTTGCTACTCTTTTTTGCTACGTGGAGTTAGGTTTTTTCTTATTACAGATAATGTACGCACAGGTGATCTATCTAATCAATGGACTATATTCACTAAGACTCATTCGATCTTCTATAGCGACTTTCGGACCATTCCATTCATTATCTTCTTCTCAACCTCTCCTCGGTCACTGAACTGGGTTATTGAACTCCACCTTCTCGGAATCCCATTTCAGAAAGTCAGGTCGAAGGCAAATGGATTCCCTTGCTTGGGCAATAAAATATTCTATGATTCTTATCTCAAAAAAAAAGTTTAAAGCTACGGCACCTCCTATAACTACAGCCCCAAGATCGGGTAACAAAACAGCGACCAGAGCAGGAGATTCCATAGTTGCGGTTCTTCCTCCATCAAAAGGCTTTGTGCCTGCTAAGTAGCTAGGAGACGAGATTGATTCTATGATGATAGAAAGAGAGAGGATAGAGGATCACGCTTACAAGCAGCCTTTTCCATCGTCTTTCGCTGACCCTGGTTTTATCAAACCAACTTCCTCAATCTTGGTGTGAACTTCTTCCTGCCTTCTTACCCCAAGAGCTTTGATTCCGCTTAAATAAAAGCAGCTCTTCTTCCTTACTCTTTTGAGTAAGAATTTTGAAACTTCCTTAAACATCTGCTTCAAAGAACTAAGCCTCGATCTCACTGAACTGGGTCAAAGAACTACCTTCCTGGAGCTACCTCCTTACTTAGATCGTCTGTTCCCCAATTCAAACTCAGATCAATTGGAAAGTGGATTCCATGTCTGGGTACAAAACTCTAAACAAAAAATTTGATCATTCAAGTCAGATAGCATTTATCTACGCTAGGATCTGACCTACATGAAATTCTTTCTTCTTTTATGATATTTCTAGAAAGTGAAAATAAGAAATCATGGGGAATAGAATACAAGTGTTGAGTACCAGCTTCTGCTCTTGTGAAAGGTGGGCCTGACCTTCACAAATAGCTTTCTTTCAACTTCCTAATTCCTCAGGTAAACTTCATGCCATTCTGACTAAGTTAAGGGGGAAGACCTTATTTCGTCATTCATATCTATTCCTCTTAGCCCTGCTTCGACAATTCAATTTGACATTTTATTTCCCCCTTCATCATTTGATTTTTCGCATCTAAGAGCGAATCTTGCAAAAGGAGTACAGTGCGATAATAAGCGATTTGTGATCAATAAAAAATACCACCAGATTTTGTACCCATCAGTCTTGGATCCTCACCTTAGACAGTTTCATTTGGTTATGAAAGAAAGGCTTTGTCCCTAGCGTTAAGATATCTATCAAGCACTCTTCTAAAGTTGTTTGAAAGCCCTCATATTAAACTCGCTGCCTCATCCACATAGCATGAACTCGCTCGAAGTGCTTTCTTCTACTATGGTGGAGAACTCTAAACATTCGGAGTGTCAGTTCTATTTCAAAAGAAGCATGATAGATCATTGTGACTGTGCATCAAATATCGCACACTAAACAAGATAACCGTGAAGAAAAAATACCCTATTCCCTTTATCGCCGACTTGTTCGATAGATTGGGGAAGGTCAAATTCTTCACAAAGGTAGATTTGCACAAAGAATATTACCAAGTGCGCATAGACAAAGGAGATGAGCCCAAAACCATGTGCGTAAGAAGGTATGGAGCGTTCGAGTGGCTCGTGATGTTATTTGGTAAGGCACCAGCTACATTTTGCACTCTTATGAATAAGATTTTCCAGCCATACCTTGATGAGTTCGTGGTGGTATACTTGGATGACATAGTCATTTTGGTAATACCCCGGAGGAGCACGTGGAGAATCTATGTAAAATCTTCCAACTAATCAATTTTACATCAAGAAAGAGAATTACTCACTCATTACGGAGGAGGTATACTTCTTGGGGCATGTCATAAGCCAAATCAAGATGGACGAGGCCAAGGTGTCTGTCATAAAGAAGTGGGAGGTGCCCAGTTTCGTGACCGAGTTGCGGTTATTTCTGGGGCTCGTGAACTACTAACATTGGTTTAGAAAGAGGTATTCTGCCATTGTTTCACTCAAAGAAGAACCGTCCTTGGGAGTGGATGGAGAGCTGCCAAAGAGCCTTTGAAGAGTTGAAGGCCGCCTCTATGTGCCAAAATGGGAAAACTTAAGGCGCACTCTTCTAAAAGGAATGTCATGATACAAAGTGGGTTGGTCATCCAGGGCAACAAGGCACGTCAACACTCTTGGAGTCGGCATATTATTGTCCACAAATGAGAGAGGAGATCGAAGGCTACGTGCGAACTTATCTTATTTGCCAACAAGACAAAGTGGAGAACAAAGAGCCCGGTGGACTTTTGGAACCTCTACCAGTGGTGGAGCGACCATGGGATAGTGTCACAATGGACTTCATCACGACACTACCATTGTTAGATTCCATTATAGTCGTAGTTGATAGATTCTCGAAGTATATAACCTTCATTCCTGCACCAGCGAATTGCAAGGCCGAAGAAGCAGCTCCTTTCTTTCTTAAGAACATGGTAAAGTATTGGGGACTACCATGGACTATCATAAGTGACCGAGACCCTCACTTCACGTGTCAATTTTAGACGGATCGCTTTCCACTCTTAGGTTCAGAATTGCACTTCTCCATAAGTTTCAACTCGGTCGGGTAAATACCATACTGGAGTCTTACTTGAGGCACTTTGTAAGTGCAAACTAGGGGGATTGGGCTAGCCAACCCAAGCAAGAAAGAGGAACTAAAGTCAACTAATGCTTAAGACATCCAAGTTTGGACATCTAAGCCAGTTCTGATCCTTCCATCTTCCTCTATCTCAAAAGCTTTCAAAATTGAGTGATTTGATTAGCTTACATCGGAGGATGGTCTAAAGCTGGCCCTTGCTATCAGTCCAACCAAGGGCACCCCCTTCCTAGTTTGCTTAGTCGATTGAGTAAACAAACTTAGATTCTAATATGGTTCGAGTAGTGAGTTTCACTTTCTCTTTCGCAACAAGCCTATTCTACTTTCGTAAAGTCAATAAGGCCTTATGTTTACCGTTGTTCCCAGACCATGGCGTATACCACCATAGCAATAGCATAAGAAGAATCTGTATATTAGTAGGGAATGTTCCTAACTCCTAACCTCTAGATTAAAAGTTCACCTTGAAGCAAAGCTTGAGAGCAAAGGAACCCGTGCATTACACTACCAATCCTTGGGATTTACTTATTCTTATTTAAAACAAAGGAAAAGCCCATCCAAGTTCTTCTAAAGTCATTCTTTTTGGTAGCTATCTAATACCGGTCAAGAGCTGTCATTGGACGAACTTTGATTAATTCTCTTTCTGGTTTGTTTTCCAAGAGATATAAACAATAAAAAAAGATTTCGTCCTTCAAAGATCGATCTGATAATTGCTTAAGTAATGTAGTAACTTCTGTTTTTCATTATACCGCACTACTCGCAGAACGAATTAGCATAAATCTTTCTGAATATGACGAGAAAAGTGATATCATTGTTCGATCTTTATCGTCGAATCCCCAAATGTGCATCTTTGAGTGTTTCAGCCGATCTCCAATCTCCAGTATCAATATTTCGGCTGCTCAAACCAGTATAAGTACAGAAGTGGCTACAATATAGCAGCTTACTCCTAAGATAGATTTACCAATTGAACTAGATTTACTCGCCCTTTACACCTTTTTCTGTAATATGGAATTGTTGTAGTTTCTATAGTTGCAAGAATTTTTCACGATTGGGTTGGTGTGAAGTCTACCGCTTGCCTAGCCTATACTTTGCATGAACATCTCAATGTCCAAGATAAAAATAACGAGAGGAAGAATTGATGAGGTGAGTGTTCTTGAAGAGAAAATCGTGATGGAAAAAGCGTGAGGAGAATTCAAAACTTGAGATATTAGAGCTACTATCAGCATTGGAAACGTCCTTAGTTCCTCGATTCATTCTGTGCCGCAAAATCCATCATTGGCAAAATAATTATTTGGTTATGCCATTTTGGGCTTTGCTCTAACCGAAGCTATTGCATCGTTTGCCCCAATGATGGCCTTTTTG
>JBCEWC010019333.1:0-11475 GCA_038996855.1 Solanum aculeatissimum
TCACATAGTCTCTTGTTATGGCTCTTTGAGCATTTTGGGTGCTTGCACCACTTTGATATGTTTTGAAGGCTTGATATCATAAGCTATGTAGATGAGCTACTCTTATTGCATTGATATGGAATGGTTTTGGAAATTCTTGTTGCCTTTTAGCCTAAGTATGGATATGGATTTGATCATATTTTTGTTTGGCTAATGATGCATGGTTTTTGAAAGAATGTCAACTCTCCATTTTGAAAATCTTGCATGGATATATATATATATGTGTTCTCATGGGATGAGACATAGTACCGAGGGATTGGAGTAGTAAGTGGGCTATCCCCAAGGGCCCCACTCTTTTCCGTCAAACCATGTGCCAATATGGAATTTCTCCCTAGATGGGATGACTTGTTTGTTTTCCCTTGTTGAAGGATGATTAGGGACCTACCTGGGAAGTAGTCCGGATCCAAGTATTAGCTCGCTCGGGTCTCCTCCGGGGTCGGTTGAGGTCACATCCACGCTATAAATAATCTTAGGTTGCATTTAATATATCATGTCATGGAATATTGTTATGATATACTCCTCTCTTGGCTATGGGCATTCCTTTCGTATCACTTGTCCCCTTGTCATCTTGTTTGGTCATACTATATTGTCATGTCCATTGCATACCCACATACTTAGTACATATTTTGTGCTAACCCATACTCTTTATCTACATGTTCTAACCATGTAGAGACCGGCAACGACTTTTGTCTTCCATTGGGTGTTGAGTGATTTCTTTGGAGTATTTGCTTGTGGTGAGCCCTTTTATTCAATGGAAATAGCTACTTTATTCTATCTTCCTTGTATTGTTTATTTCATTACTTTATGTATTGAGGCGATCCCCAAACTATATCGAGGCCCCGCTCTATCTTTTATAGAGGCTATGTTGGACACACTAAACTCTTACACGTTATATTATACTTTATTGGGATTTTATGACTATTAGGATTTGTTTATGGAAATGATGTTTCAATTATGCTTATGATTATGATCATGGGTTGTGAATGTTGGGTATGTGCTCATATGGAAAGTTCCCTAACCCGGTATGCCCCCATAGCTTGAGTCCTACATACCCGCCACTTAGAGATACTTGTTATATGCTATATGATTCATGCTCATCCCATTCCCGGCAACATCCCCATAGCTTGAGTCCAAAGCCTCATTTCCCCTAGAACTATATGTTATGTGTTTACTTTTCCGCGCTACTGAACTGATGATGTGAGTAATGATTCTATGATGGCTTGATCGAGGACTTTTGAGTTGTCCTTTACCATGTCACATCTAGGCCCCCTATCCGGGTTGTGATAATTTACTTAATAAAATATCATTTTTTGCACTAATTTTTTTAGGGTGTTCTGTACTGGTTGTGATGAGATAGATATCGTGTGATTGATATGAGGGTGACTGTTATTACTGCCTATGTTATATTGAGTCTATTGCTTGAGGACAAGCAATCGTTTCAAGTTGGGGGTGTTGATGTGCTACAAAAATAAGACATTTTTTATGCTTTAAACTTAGAATTTTGTACGTTTTCTGGCACGTTAAAGTGGATTTGATGTGTAGTTGTATTATTTTTGTAGAAAATGTGATTTGGTGTTATTTTGGTAATGTTCTACTATACTGTGCTATTTTGGGATTTTACAAGCCTATCTACGGATTGTGGTTTGATCCATTAGTCATAGATGGTGTTTGTGGATGATGTACAATGCATTGGATAGAAATAGGAATCTATAAAGGTAATATATGAGTCATGGTCCATAGTACAACCCATAAAATAGGGATCATGAATGAAGATTATAAAAATCATTATTCCAGTCTACGATTTGACTCTACGAGCTGTAATTTAGAGTATGAGCCGTAAAGTGATGTTCATGAAAGGATACCTATAATTGCACAATCCAAATCGCGAATAAAGACCATGACCTATGGAATGTTTATGGTCCATAATCTGCCTGATGGAAGATGTTGAATCCAGTTCTTCTTGTTTATTTTGAATTAGATATTAATTTCTATAAATAGGATTTTGGGAGTTTTCTAATGAAGTTATGCATGTTTTTAGTTCCAGACTCAAATTTACATTATAAAATCTTAATTCTCAAGTTGTTCATAATTTTTTGATGACTTTGATATTGAAGGTTAATCAAAGCTTTTGGGTTTTCATTATTCTCTTATCATTGTAAGTTAATGATTATGCATAATGCAATTATCACTGATCATCATAAAATGAACGTGAGTAGGTAAACCCATAACAACGACTGTGAGAACCATGAAGATTCAACAAAGTAATATCGAACAATTAGTAATCCATGGATAGTATGCATGCATGCATTATTTATCTTTTTGTTTTGATTTCTTTTTAATGGTTGCAAATGTTAAAACTCGCCATATTGTTACTTTCCAGACCAAGAGGGTAACGAATGAAAAAAATGATAAATAATAGAGATTTGACATGATTAGACTCATCTAATTAGCCTAAACGGACCAAGGGATGGTTAAATTTGGGACCATAGTAAGGGTTAGTAATGCATATCACCGTACACAAACCAAGTTGCATGGTAAAGTTCATCTCTTTGTTCGACCAAGGACTTAGGTGAACATAACTTACTACTTCTGCATGTTACACACTACAAAAAGGTTACTGTTATAAGGTTATATTGCATTATGAATTCATGGGGAACATAATACCCTAGTTATATACTTTCATTGATTTTTCAATACTTGCATACAAGTTGATTATATAATAGGTTTTTGTTTACTATTTTTATTTAATTACAAACTCCCCTTCTTGGAAATAAGTTGGTTAATAACTCAAATTCACACCAATTGAACTATGTTCGAACCATATTCATTGTGGGATCGACCCTAACCCTAATTAGGTTCTACATTTGATAATGATCACTTACACTTCTTGTGGAAGGTGTAGTTTGGAGGTATCACCTGCGTGTAGGTTTATAGTTTTAGAGGATTGTGGTTTTGATGGAAGGAGTAATTGAGTTCTTTGTTCTCTACTTACATTTAGGTCCTTTTGTTGGGTACTTTTGGTACCCACCCTTGTTTTCTACACATGTGTGTAGATTGTAAGCCTGAATCCTATTGACATTTCTATTCTCTTATAGATGGAGCTTATGATAGATTGAGAGACAGTTACTTGTTGCTCCATCCTACTCTCAAGATTGTTAGACCTTTTTATTGGTTTTTTTCTATTTGAGAACCAAAATCTATTGATACTTCTACTATTTTATTTCGAACTCTTTTATGTTAGAGGCTTGTACATGTTACACTAGTTTTGGGATGGTTTTAGATTTGATGCTGACCCTTATGCCTTAATCTATTATTATTTATATTGTAATATTATTTAGCTTCAAAATTAATTTGTAATTACCTGTATAGGCTGACTTTCCTTGGTCGGTTAAAAGCAAGTTCCATTGTACCTAATTTTGGGTTGTGAAAATTAGGTATTAGAGCCTCAGATTCATAGGTCTCACAAGTGTAGATGTCTAGTTGAATAGAGTTTCAAGGATTAGGATAGAGAAATTTGTTGCTTATCCTTGAGAGGCTATGAAAAATATTAGAAAAATTATCTTTTACTTCTTTTGATTTAGTTGTGCATGATTTCTTGAGTTAGTGTTAAGTGTCACGTGTTATTTTGACAGATGGACAGGACTAGAGAATTAGTTTTTGATAGAGGAGAGGCAACCCCTGAGACTATTATTGAGGACCCAGCTAAGGGTAGAGTTAGGGGAAAAGCTAGAGATTGAGGTAGGGGTTGGGGTCGAGGAGAAGCACCAACTCAAGACTATAAGAGAGGTATCTATCCTGAGCCCAATCTTGAGGTTAGAGGAGGTCATATTCATTTTAAGTATGCAACTGCACCATTGTTATAGGAGACTTTGTTAGGGCATTGGATGTGGTTCAGGACATGGTACAAACTAGTAATGCCATAGGTACCCTCGGAGGTTCACAGACTAAGCAAAATGGATAGGCTCCTACTCAAGATCACACTATTCATGCTCAAGATTTTCAACCACCATTGGTTCCTGCACAATCACAAATTTCTCTTGAACCATTACTTGCAGTTGACAATCAATAGAGCTATAAGTGCTTTCAAAATATGAACCACCCCAGTTCTAGGGTGGTAAGGGTGAGGATACTTATGAGTTCTTGACTTTATACCACGCTATGTTAGAGGACATGGGCCTAGTTGATCCTTGGGATGTTAGATTTATTGCTCTTTAGCTAATAGGCACCATTATAGGGTGGTGGAGGACATATATGAGGGCTAGACCAGCAGAATCCCCTTCGGTAAAATGGGGTGTATTCTAAAATACATTTTTAAACCATTTTATCCCTTAGAGTGTTCGAGAGGAGAGTCAGATGAGATTTGAAAGCTTAACCTAGGGTGGCATATCCGTTATAGGTATGAGGCCCAATTCTATTAGTTATCTCTCCATGCCATATCGATGATTCCTACTAAGGTAGAGAGAGTCCACAGGTTCTTGAGAGGCTTGGTTTTCCCCGCCAGATTCTATATTTACAGATCAACTCATGAGGGAGTCTCCTTTAAGACTATAGTGAGTACCGCTAATAAGGTGGAATTGATGGTTCGTGAGGAGTTTAGAGACCCCAAGAGGGCCCAAGATTCTGTCATTATTCTGAAACGTCTTCAAGAGTGGAGGATTTTATTAGGGAGGTAGTTTATCCCAACATCAGGGTTTGATGCATGTTTTCTTGCCAGTTTCAGAGGGTGGTTCTAGTTTTTCTAGTATTTAGAGATCGACAGGTCGGGGTAGCTATAGTGTTCCATCAAGTTATTCACATCAGCATCCCACTCTGAGGTCTTGTTATGGTTGTGGGATCTTTGCCATATGATTACATAGTGTCCTTTGCAAATTCATTTTGGCTTGCACCGTACTTATTCAGCAGCACCAATCATAGATTCAACACCTCTTACTAGAGGTTCAACCCCACAAATTTAGAGACATGGTAGAGCTCAGTCAGGTAGAGATGGTCGTACTCCTGGTAAGGGTGTTAGTGATGCTTTAGTCCAACAGGGTGGTAGATGTACAATTCAATCAAGCAAACGTTGTGGTGCCCATTGCTATGCTTTTCTAAAGAGGCCCAAGGTAGAAACTATGCATATAGTTGTTACAGGTATTGTCCAAGGTTTTTATCAGCCTCCAACTGTGTTGCTTGATACTGACTCTACTTATTCATATGTGTCTACATACTTCTCTATTGGGCTTGACTTAATATGTGAATGTATGCTTATGCCTATGTATGTTTATACCTCGGTAGAAGATCTCTTAGTAGTGGATCGAGTGTACCAATCTTGTCTTGTGTCTTTGGTGGGTTATGTTACTTGGGTGGACATGATTATTCTTGATATGGTAAATTTTGATGTCATTTTAGGTATGGATTAGCTATCTCTATGTCATATTATTCTTGATTGTTTTACCAAGATAATTACTTTAGCTATGCCTAGTGAGCTGAGAATTCAGTGTAAGGCTTCATTTAGTTCTTATCCTTGCAAGGTTATCTACTATATCAGCGCTCAAAAGTCTATTGATAGAGGTTGTGTGTCCTATTTGGCTTTTATTCTTGACACTAGTGCTGATACGACTTCTATGAAGTCTATTCCTATGGTTCATGAGTGTATGGATGTATTTCATACTGATTTTCTAGGAGTTCCTCCTAACAAGGACATTGAGTTTTCTATTGATATTGAGTTGGGCAATAAGTCCATTTCTATTTCTCTGTAGCATATAGATCTTACAAAGTTAAAGAAGGCGAAGGATGAACATCAGAATTTATTTAGTAAGGATTTCATTTAGCCTAATGTATCTTTGTGGGGTGCTCCAATTTTATTTATGTAGAAGAAGAATGAGTTTATGAGGATGTGCATTGACTACAGATAATTGAACAAGGTGACTATCAAAAAATAAATACCCTTTTCCTAGGATTGATGATTTGTTGGACTAACTCTAGGGTTTTATAGTGTTCTCTACGATATATTTGAGGTCCTAGTATCATCAGTTGAGGATTAGACTATTTAATATTCCAAAGGTTGCCTTCCAGAAGAGGTATGGTCACTATGAATTTCTGATTATGTCATTTGGATTGACCAATGCACTATGATGTTCATGAAGATGATGAATGGGGTATTTCGACCTTATTTGGACTCTTTTGTGACTATATTTATTGATGATATCTTGGTTTATTCCAAAATCAAGGTTGGACATTTTAGGTATTTGAGGATTCTGCTCCAAAGGCTCAAGGAGGAGAGGTTTTGTGCTAAGTTCTATAAGTGTGAATTTTTGCTTTGGTCGGTAGAGTTTTTGGGGCATGTGTGGTCCAAACAGGGCATTAAGGTTCATCCGACAAAGGTTTAGGATGTTAGAGGGTGGACTAGATCTACCTCTACCATAGAAATCCCTAGTTTTTTGGGTTTGCCTAGTTATTATTGATATTTTTATAGGGTTTCTCTATTTTAATGGCTCCATTGACTAGGTTCACCCAGAAGAATATGGTATTTCATTTATAATAGGAGTGTGAGGAGATCTTCCAAAAGCTCAAGGATTCATTGACTACAACGCCTATTTTTCCCTTGCCTGAGAAAGGTGTTAATTTCACTGTGTATTATGATGCATCGCGGGTTGGGTTAGGAGGTGTTTTGATACAAAAGGAAGGTGATTGCCTATGCCTCAAGGAAATTAAAAACTCATGAGAAGAATTTTCCCACCCATGATTTAGAGTTGGTGGAGGTTGTCTTTCTTTTGAAGTTGTGGCAGCATCATTTGTATGGGATTCATTATGAGATATTTACTGATCACTGCATCTTATAGTACATCTTTAGCTAGAAGTACTTGAGTTTAAGGCAGAAGAGGTGGATTGATCTTCTAAAGGATTATGATTTAACTATTCTATACTATTTTGGCAAAGCCAATGTAGTGGCCAATGCTTTGAGTAGGAAGACTTCTAATATAGGCAGTCTTGCAACTATCCAAGTAGAGAAGCAAACCTTAGCTAGAGATTTTAAGAGATTGCACAATGGGTTAGTATGAATGCAGTATTCTGATGAGGGTGGTGTGTTTGCTTTCTTAGAGATCTATTGTTCTTTGATGGATCATATTCGTGTGCGACAGTTTGAGGATGAGAAGTTGTGTCTAATTTCAGACAAGGTGACTAGAGGTGAGGGAAAGGATGCCTTACTTGTGTCATTGGACTTTTGAGGTTTAGGGGTTAGACTTTTGTGCTTAAGGTGGGCGACATGATCAGGGTTATACTTGAGGATGTTCATTATGCTAGACATTCCACCTAGCTGGGGGCAACAAAGAAGTATCATGACTTGAGTCAGCACTATTGGTAGTGTGATATGAAAAAGGACATAACCATGTTTCTGTCCAAGTGTTTGACATGCCAACAAGTTAAGTTTGAGCACTAGAGCCTCAGAGTTAAGTTTTATGGGATGCCCATTCTAACATGGAAGTGGGAGTGTATCACTATAGACTTTGTGGTAGGTTACCTGCTACCGTGGGTGGTTATGACTCTATTTGGGTAATTGTAGGTCATTTGACTAAGTCAACTCATTTTATTTCAGTCAATGTTAAGTATTCAGCAAAGAAGTTGGCTCATCTTTATAACCGTCAAATTGTTAGACTTTATGGAGTACCTACTTCCAGTGTGTTGGATCGAGGTTTCTTTATCACATCTCACATTTTGAAGGTCCAACAACATGGGTTATATAATCGATTAGACTTGAGTATGACATTTTATCCTCAGAAAGACGGGCAATATGAGAGGGCTATTCAAGTGCTAGAGCATATGCTCCGGTAATGTGTTGTTGACTTTGGTGCCAAGTAGGGCTAGTATTTGCCCTTGGTGGAGTTTTCTTATAACAAAAGTTATCATTCCAACATCTAGATGGTCCTTTTGAGGCCTTGTATGACCAAAGATGTAAATCGTCCATAGGTTGGTTCGATTCTATTATGGTGGATATCCTAGATATTAATTTTCTTAGAGATGCCATGAAGTAGGTTCATTTGATTCAAAGTCAGTTGTTCATAGCCAGAGTCACTAGAAAAGTTATGCTGATAGGCAAGTTCGATCCTTAGAGTTCACAGAGGATGATGAGGTATGGTTGAGGATTTTACCCATGAAGGGTGTCATGATATTTGGAAAGAAGGGCAAGCTTTTCTTGAGGTATATTAACCCTTTTGATATCCTAGAATGAGTGGGAGAGGTGACCTACAAATTTGCCTTTCCACCTAGTCTATCTTTTGTGCATCCGATATTTCATGTTTCGATGCTATGGCATTATATTTCAGATAAGTTTCCTATGATCTCTCTTGATTCAGTAGTGTTAGGTTAAATTTTGATTTATGAGAAGGAGCTAGTGACCATTTTAGACAGATAAATCCATAAGTTGAGGAACTCGGAGATAGGTTTAATGAAGGTTAAGTGGTGACACTGCCCCATAGAAAAGTTTACTTAGGAGACAGAGTCTGATATGCGGATTTGTTATCCTCATCTTTTTTAGACTTCAGGTATATCCCGTGCTTTATGTTTGAGGATGAACATGATTTTTAGTGCTGGATGAGGTAATGACCCTAAAGGTTATTTTTGACAAAATTACCATTTTATGCCTCCCTATAACGGCCTCGAGTCATGTTTGATTGATTTTGAAAGTTGGTTTTTGAGAATTTTGTAAACGTTGAGGCTTTTGCTAAAAATTGGATATTTGAAGGTTTGAGTTGCCTAATTTTGAAATTTTGAGTCATTTGGATATTCAAGTCTTCGAATGGAATTCTTTCGATTCTATCAATTCCGAGATGTGAAAATTGAGCTAGGGGAGCTAATGGAATCAAATTTGTAGTTGTTATGTGTATTTTAGGTTCAGAGTTAGAAGTTGAGTTAAAGTTCGACTTAGATTTGACTTTTGTTAACATTTTGAGTTTCGGTGCTCAAATTGGAACTTTGATGGTTCCATTGATTCCAGGACGTGGTTTTAGTATTAGAACGAGCTTTGTATTAATTTTTGAGTGTCCCAGTAACACTTTAATATTTTAAGTGACCTAAGTTAGTTTTGTTGCACCAAATTGGATTCTGGGTCAAGGAGATCTCAAATTTGATTTTTGATGATTCTATTGAGTCTTGAATGTCAAATTTAGTAGGGTTGCCTATGTAGTTTTTATGTACAGGATTCTAAGCAAATCACGATGGTTTATTCCATGCTTCTAAAATTGTTGAGATTTTCTATGTATCCAGTGTGCAGCAGGCCTCGCTTTAGCAAGGGCCTGATTGCTAAATTGACCTCGCTAAAGTGAGGAAGGGCTCACTATAGTGAGCCGTCGCCAAAGAAACTAGAATTCACTTTAGTGAAGCACACAGTCTTTGCAGGAGTCACTTTAGCGACATCAGAGGTCTGGATTTTAGACCCTAGTCATGCATTTTAAAATTTTGTGAGCTCATCTTGGATGATTTTCGCTAACAAAAAGTATTTTTACTCTCCCTCTTCATTACCCTTTAATTATTCTTTGATTCTAATATCAAATTTGGAATTTTAAATTGCAAAAATTTAGAATTTTTCATGGACTTGGATTCTTAAAAAAAAGAAAGGTGATTCCGAGCTCATTTTGACTATATTTTTTAATTAATTTCACTAATGGATTTCCGATTATGAGAGGAATATTTTCATCTTATGATTTCTTGATTTTGACCTCAATTTCTTGTATTGAATTTTTGAATGATTTTGCTCTTTTAGAAAATTCTTTGATTTTGGTTTCATTAGCTTTGAATTATGATTGTGAATTCATTTTTCAATAAATTGTAGTGCCTTGGATTCAATTCAAAATGGGAAGTCACTCTTGTGTGATTAATCGTTTGGCTAATTTGAGGCAAGTGGATTCTAAACCTTGTTGAGTTTAGTTGAAGTTGATATTTTTCTTTCTTTGTATATTTTGGGATTAGTGAAATGAGTTAGCGAATATGATTGGGTAATGGTGATGGTGATGTGATAATCTGTATGAATTGACTGTTCAATTGATACGTACTAGTTAATGATAATGTACCTTGATTTAATAATGTAGAATGAGCTAGTAATACCAATTGTTGAAATGTAAAAGTTGTTCATATTGATCTAATTGTTGAGCTTGACTCATGTTATATAGAAACGACTATTGAAGTAGTTTACATGTAATGTTGAGCTTGTTGCATAATCTAGCATTTGTTGAGATTATTGAAAGGAATACTTGTGAAATGGAGATTAAATGAGGAGTATACCTAAAATATTATGATATAGTGGTTGTTTAGAATTTGAGCCATGATGTGATGTGATTATCGTATGATGATCCAATTTGTGGAAAGAATAATTGATTGTTAAATAAATTACTTATGTGGACATCTTGCACATTCTCAATCTTATGAAAGTGATTATTACGTTATGATGACATATATTTATTTGTTGTCCCATTGATAATGAAAATTTGAAGGAAAATGGCTCCATCTAGGACAAGAAAAAGAAAAGAAATGTAAACCCTAGGGAAAATGGTCCTGGCTAGATATAAATATTAAATGCTGGAAGAAAATAGTTCCAGCGGATACATGGTCCACATGTGGGCCCCATGAGTTTCAGTCTGAATATATCAGTGAATTTGTATCGTAGGATAGACATGCATCAGGATTATTTGACTTTGCATCATGTTTCTTGGGTATCATGGTATCCCATTTCATTCCATATAATCTGATTCCTTGTCTTGAATGAGTTAATTTGTACCGAGTGTGATATGTTGATTGGATAAGTTCTTGTATACTGTTGAGATTGATTGGTTGAGACATAGTGTATTGAGATTGCAACTGCATATTATCTTTATTGTGTATGATGACTGAAACGACCCAAAAAGTTCATAAAAATGTGCTTCGGAAGTTACCGGAAACTTATTTTAGCTATATCTAAAAATCCATTTTATTTTTCAAAAATCCGACTTCATATTCTTGTGTAGGGGGTCAAATTGAGTGGGAAATGAGTCTAACCCAAATTTTAGAGAAACCGTATCAAAATCCAAAATTTCCAAGTGAAGCCTTTTTCGAGGGTCTACTTTGGAGGGTCATATCTCTTAGTACACAAATAATTGGATGGCTCATAACATATCCATGGAAATTCCTTTGAGCTAGCTACCCAACACACTTTGTTTCACCTCATTTGGAGTTCAGACGAAGAGGTTATGCCCATTTTCGTAAAATCCATCCGTGCAGGAAATGCAATTTCTAGAGAGGAAATCTACTGTTCATAAGCCTCTTTTTTTTTCTAAGTGTTGGACCCATTTTTCCAAAGACATATTTTATTTCATATATAGAATTAATTCAATTCCCATCTCTAAAAAAATTCCCAAAATACCTCTCCCATACTTAGACACATTTTCTCTCAAGAACCCTAATTCAAAACCTTCCTCAAGATTGAAG
>JBCEWC010019334.1:0-11475 GCA_038996855.1 Solanum aculeatissimum
CCGGTCCGGAACCTCCCCTAAATTCCGGTTGACCCGGTTCCGGTAGGACCGGTTCCGGTAATTTAGGGGGTATAACGGATCCGGTACCGGTTCCGGTAGACCCGGTCCGTTTGGAACCGGTCCGGTCCGTTGCCACCCTTACTTGTAACCCATAAAAAAAGCTTGAAGTTGCAAGACTTCCGCTGTTCTAAGAACTATACCTATCTTATACTAGTTGTAACTCTTGCAAACCATCCAGAACATGGCCGTGGAACTGCATTAGATGACGTGATTCGGTGATTATAGCAATAGATTTATCAACATTTAATACGATTTATATGTGCTTAAGAAGTCAACATAAGAAAGAAAAACTTGCAAGGAAACACATGTATTTAATAGAAAAAGTGCTGACAACTTTATAAATGATTAATCTGGGAGAGGATGAAAAACATCTATGAGAATGTTAAGAGCTAGTGTAAAATGTTAGAGTTTAAACAGTTAGATAAGTTAGAATCTTCGGATATTGTTCCACACTGGAAAAACATTCATACAGCTACTCTAAGATGTCTCTTATGTTCGGCCTAATACTTAGACAACCCCTTAAACTCGGAACCAGTTTTCATTTTGACACTTCAACTATGACTTACACCTACTACACAGTACACACTCCAACATCTTTCATAGTGTGCCAATTAAACAAAGCTTGTTTTTCATTGGCACAACATGACATATCTAGAGTTAAGCATAAGTGTTTGCAAGATATGAATGTCTGGCGTAACAGCAATACGCTAGTTATGCTAGATCATACATAGACAGTTTGTCTGACTGGTCTCTATATGAATTTTGTATTCTTTTGTACAATCCTGGTACTCTTTCAATAAAATTTTACCTTATCAAAAAAGTAGTGTGCTGATTAAACAGAATAGGCTGAATGGCAAAGAAAGTGTTTTCCCCATCCCTTGGGCGTGTAGAAAGATCTGAAAATCCAAATTTTCACGTGCTTCTTACCGAAAAATGTGTAGTTTTGCCGGAAAAGTGAATTTCCGGCAACGTTTACTTTTTTTAAGAGCTGGTGACACTACCTCTTTCTCCAATAAATCCAACTGCATAATCCAACACCTGCTCCTTCTTATATTCAAATCTGACGACAACAACACCTTCTTCTCCTTCAAATCGGAGACCACCACCGCAACTTCAATTACCCAGCAAAAGTATATTAAATTTCTGAAAATGGAGTGCTCTTATTCTAGCAATAGAAGTACTTTCAGCAGCTTAATCAGAAGAATCAAGCTGCTCTTCATCTAGAAATGAGATGCTCCTTATTCTGATTCCTCCATCTCATGTCTCTCTGCCTCCTCTTTTCCTTTTTTATCCTAGTTTGATTTTTTTTTAAAAAGAACAAGGGCAAAAAATTTCTATTGACCGAAAGGACAATGAAAGAAATAAGTGTGCATTCCGATGACAGAGGGATTGGCCTTCTATTATGTATTCCAATTATTTGATAAAGATTTTCCAGTTGCTGGTTTCAAGTTTTTATGTCAAAGTGAATGTATATTTCTCTGATGCTGGGTTCAAGTTCGATTTCAAAATAAATGGCAATCTCCTCTGGGAAATGAATATAGGTGTGATTTGGGTAGTTGGACAATAGGAGATGCTTGTGGGGTGGACGGCGACAAGGGTTCAACATGATGCCCTAAAAAATTTCTTCCTTACTTTCTCAATAGTCTTCTTTTTACTTACTAGAGAAAATGATGCGTGGCTTTTTTCATTGGTTATTCTTGCTATGTCACCGGGCATGAAGTTCCCGTTTATTTTTTGTCTTTGTTTTTTTTTTTTTTTGAGAAAGTAACATTGTATCCACAAAAAATGGTGGGCACTTACAATCACAAAAGGGTGGGAAACATCATTCACACAAACTAAAAAGCTTTACAATTTGCCTGTGAAATTAACTAGAGTTACTACCTCCACTACCATATTTTGTTCACACCAAAAAAAGGAAAACACTTAGGCATTTCATTTTGATCTTCTGTGTGCTGCAGCTTTTACCTTCAAAGCATCTGGTATTTCTTTCCTTCCATAAAATCCAAACAGTACAAATTAGAATGCTCATCCACCAATCTTTGCTCTGCCCTCTTCTTCCAATTCCTTTTTAACTGTTGAGTAGCTCCAGGGTGGTTTTAGGCCTTATCTAGCTTAGCTCTGCCCTCTTCTTCCAATTCCTTTTTAACTGTTGAGTAGCTCCAGGGTGGTTTTTTAGGCCTTATCTACCTTACTCCCAGAATATATAAGAGGATGTTCCCCTCTGTTTTCTGGTCACACATAAAACACTTGAGCAAATTTGTAAACCTCTTCTTTGTAACACCTCATGAGTTAGACAATCTCTTCTGATCACCATGACAAGCCAAGCAAAACAAGAAACTTCCAGTAGCTTTTGATTTTCCATATTAACTTTCAGAGACATATTATTGTCAAAGATCATCTTTTATTCATCTTCTATAACAAGATTTTACTGTAGAAATTCTCTACTATGGAGACTCCAAACTGATTTGTCTGGCCCCACAGACATACTTGAAAAAGAGTTTAAAACTTGAAGCATACCTGCTACTCTTATCAATTTCCCATTCATTTAGAGCTCTTCTAAAAATCAGGTTCCACCATAGCTAGCTCCAAACCTGAGAGAGAGTGGCATTTTTTGAAGGCAAACGATGGATAGTTGAGGGAAAGTGCTTCTTAGAGTATAACCACCTATCCAGAGCTCATTCCAGAAATCAATCTTCACTTCATCTTCCACTTTGAATGAAATATTGATGTTGAACTGTGTTCGCAATTTTCTAATGGTCTTCCATACACTATATCCAAAAGTACCCTAAGCTTCCTCAGTTCTCCACTGGTTGAGCAACCCATATTTTTCTATGATGAAATTTCTCCACAGAGCCATATCCTCTGCGCAAAATCTCCATAACCATTTTTGTAGTACACATGCATTCTGTTTGCTGAAATACTTTATACCTAGACCTCCTGGTTTTTTGTTGAGTGTTAGGATATCCCACTTCACCAGATTGTACCCTCTCTTCTCCTTGTTCCCTTTCCACATAAAAGATCTTCGCAGTTGATTGATTCTCTATTCAATGCTTTTAGATATTGGAAATAGACTTATGATATCAGTGGGAAGACCTTCCAATACAGATTTAATGAGTGTCAACCTCCCTCCGACAGATAAATATTGACTCTACTATCTTGCAAGCTTCTTTTCAGTTTTCACATCTTTCCAACACTCTAGACTTCCAATTCTTTGTTCTTAGCTCCCAGTGGCATTCCAAGGTATTTTGTAGGTAGGGAAGCTACTTGACAACCAAGAGTCTCAGCAAGGATTGCATATTGTGCACTTGATTGACAGGATAAAGGGAGCTCTTATTCCAGTTAACAGGTAATCCTGAAATGCCTTCGAAAATGGTGAGAATTGCCCTTAGATGCCTGATCTGGGTCTCCTCTGCTTCACAAAGAACTAACGAGTCATCTGCATACAGGAGGTGTGTAACCTCCAAAGCATCTCCCCTGATGGTGAGAGCATTGAAACCCTTCAATCATCCTTTTCCATTTGCAATCCTGATCATGCGATTTAAGCCTTCTGTTGCTAGTAAAAATAGAAAGGGAGATATAGGGTCCACCCAGCCTCAGACCCAGAGCAATCTCCTCTGGAATTGAAAAAGACCTTCAGTGCTCCCATTTATGATAAGTGAAAAATTCACATTGGATATATAGAATCTGATCCCTTTGATCCATTTGTTGCCAAACTCCATATCTTTTAGAGTTTTAAGAAGGAAATTCCAATTGACATGCTCATAGGCCTTCTTAAGATCAAGCTTACATAGAATTCTGGGTGTCTTTTGTTTCATCCTCAGAGTCCACCAGCTCATTGGCCAACATAGCTCCATCTAAAATCTGCCTTGCTTTCAAAAAGGCCATTTGGTGTTCATCTACCAATTTCCCCATGACAGTATTCAACCTTTCAGTGATTAGTTTAGAAATGATTTTGTACACTCCTCCTATCAAGGTAATAGGTCTGAAACCTTTTAGTTCTTCTGCTCCTGTCTTCTTTGGAATTAGAGCTATGAAGGTGGCATCAAAAGATTTCTCAAAGAACTCATTATGATGGAAGTTCTGGACAGTCTGCATCAGGTCGTCTCTCAATTTTTTATTTTTTATTTTGACATAGCTAACTGTTTCTATTTCTGAAACACAGTACATGGGTTCTATTGAAACCACATTTACAAAAGATCTCAGAGATCTGGTTACACTAAAAACATGAAGTCAAAATACAGTTCATTTTGACTTCTTGTATAGTATTCTACATATTCTCAAGAACTCTTAAGGTTCCTCTCCTTCCATATTGTCCACCATATAGCTGCAGGTACAATTCTCCAGTTGTTCTTATTCTTAACGTGTGCTCCTGCTTCCCAACTATGTAATGCTTCTGTGGTTTTCCCAGGCATATTTTTAAGATTTAGGAATAATCTCCATAGTTGACTTGTGACCTTGCTATGTATAAATAGATGAACCATTATTGGCTAAGGACAACTTCCTTAGCCAATAACCAAACAAAGCATGCTACTTTGTGCAGGATTTTGGCTTTCCAAATGTGTTCCAAGGCCATTGGAGTATCTGCTGGTTTGATTTGTTCATCTTCTTATAAGCTGCATTTACTTTAAAAGTCTCGTTACTATTTCCCTGCCCACTGGAGGATGTCTTGTCCTGCCTTCAAACCACTAATTGGTTAATGGTGCTGAAGAATTCTGTTACTCTTGGTATTTTCCAATTATTGAGGTGTCTCCCTAACACAACTCCATCCTTGAGATGTCCACAATTCTGCTATTGTGCTCTGTTGATGAAAAAACTAAGTCGTAAATATCTGGGAATAGTGCCATGTTGCCTGCTTCATGCCAATCATCCTTCCAGAATATAGTTTTAACTCCATCTGCTACTTTGATTATGGTGTTAACTTTGAATTCATTCCACAAAATACTGATAGATTTCCATAAGCTAACACCATAAGGTGTAGTAACCTCCTTTGTCATCCAGTTATCATTCTCCTCATATTTAGCTTTGATGACGGTGCCCCATAGATTCGGATTTGCATTTGAATATTAATATTTCCATAGCCATTTCATTCTTAAAGCTTTACTCTGATTCTTCAGATTCTTGATCTCCAATCCCCAAAATCTCCTCATTGATCATTGCCTTCCATTTGACTAGGTGATAACACTTCTTGTCTTTGTTCCCTTGCCAAATTTCCTCCTGATACTATAAAACCTATTGATGATTCCCGGTGGGACAGGAAATAATGACATCATATATGTTGGAAGTGCATCAAACTCACTTTTTATCAAAGTCAATATTCCACCCAGTGAGAGATATTGGGACTTCTCACCACCTTCTCATATTTCTCAATCACCTTATTCCAGATTTCCATAGACTCGGACTTGACCCCGAAATGCAATCCAAGGTAGAGAGTTGGTAGAGCACCCACTTCACACCCTAAGATTGTCTTTAAGATTTCCATATTTGGCACTTTATTAATTGGGTATAGGAAGCGTTTTCTCCGGTTTTAACATGTAAACCTGACATTCCTTCAAAACTTACCAAGATCAGTCTTAGTATTTGAGATGCTCCTCTTCTGCATCACAGAATATAAGTGTGTCATCTGCATATTGATGGTGAGTTATCTTCAAGCTATCCCTTCCAGCTCTAGCAACCTCTAATCCTCTTAACCAACCTTCCTTATTAGTTGTCTTAATCATGTTGTTCATCCCTCTATGACTAAGAGGAACAGGAAGGGTGAGTGAGGACCACTTTGGCTTAGCCTCTCCCCCCCCCCCCCCCTCGCCCCCCCTCCTTTGTGAATTAAATTAACCTGCTGGTGAACCATTAATAAGTATAGAGAAGTTCACTATTGAAATACAAAATTTAATCCACTGATTCCATTTGCGACAAAATCCCATCTTCTCCAGCAAATCCATAAGAAAGCCTCAATTGACATGATCATATGCTTTTTGAATGTCTAATTTGCACAGGATTCCTGATTTTTTCAAGTTCGACCTGGAATCTATTACTACATTTGCTATGAGGGCAGCATCCATGATCTGCCTTCCTTTGATGAATGCCAGTTGTTGTGAATCCACAAGTTATCCATCGCTGTTTTAAGTCTTTCAGTAAGCACTTTGGAGAATAGCTAGTACATACTGCCTATCAGGCAGATGGGTCTGAAGTCCCTTAAATCTTTAGCACCTTTCTTCTTTGGAATAAGAGCTTTGAAGGTAGCATTGAAACTTCTTTCAAACCTTCCTTTCTCATAGAAATTTTGAAAGGTCTTCATGATATCAATTTTTATCACTTCCCAACACTTATGTGAAACCCCATTAAAAACCATCTGGACTAGGAGCTTTATCGATCACACACTGTTTTAGGCATTGAAATACCTCCTCCTCTTCAAATCCCCTTCCTAAATCTTCCATTTCCTTGATTGTCAGCCTTGGGCAATTTGTGAAGTTGTTGACAGGTCTCCACCAGACATCCTCTTTCCCCTTGAATCCTTTCCTGATCTCTGATTAGGTTCCCTTGAACAAGAAGTTGGTTAATATTGTTAGATCTCTTATGTGCATTAGCCATCTTGTGGAACAATTTAGTATTCTTATCCCCTTCTTTCAACCACAGGGATCTAGATCTTTGTCTCCACGAGATCTCTTCATTCTTGATTAGCTTCTCAAAGTTCATGACTAAGGATGCCTTCCCCATTGATTCTTCTTCTATTAAGCCTCTGGCTATAGCAATATTGTCCAGAGTAGCCAACTTCTCTAGCAGACTCTTCCTTTGTTGACCCAGGTTTTCATGCTCACTTCTACTCCATTCTTTCAGCTTATGTTTCAAGGCTTTCAATTTGGAAGTTCGGACATAAACAGGTCTCCCCACATAATCAAAAGAACTCTACCACACTTCCACTCTATCAATGAAACCTTCAGTGCCACGCCACCAATTCTCAAACTTGAAATAACTCTTGTTCTTCTTTCAGGAACCTCCTTGAATTTGCAATGGGGAATGGTCTGACATTATTCTTTGGAGTGTAATTTGATCCAGATTACTGAAGGAGCCATCCCATTCTTGAGACACTAAGATCCTATCAACTCTCGAGGCTATCTCCCATTATCCCCTTTGAACCAGGTGAAATTAGCATTTTCAAGATGGAGGTCAATTAAATTCATATCTTCAATCAGATCAGAGAACCATCCAGGCATGGAGCTTTATTTCCATCATGTTACTTAACAATTTGTAGTACTTTTGCTTCTGTAGAATGCCTCTCCAACCAATCTTGTTCCTCTCAGGAAACTCTTTTTCTTTTTTACAAGGGTAAGGTTGTATTCATCAGCATTAAGGATATGCTGGAGACCCCTAAAAATTGAGTTATAGCATTTCAAACAGCATAAACACCTATAGATTACATGTTCCCTATAAAGTCTATAATTTGTGCATTCTGTTCTATTCCTTCTCTACACCAAAAATAAAAGGTTGTCATACACAACCATTTGACCTTCTCAAAAAGGATAAACCTTGTTTTCGAAGCACCTATTGTTTCTCTCCTTCCATATGGACCACCATACACATGATGGTATTATATTCCACCATTTTTTCTGAGTTTTACTTCCCCCTCTTCTGATCCAACAGCTGAGTAAGTCTATTGTGTGTTCTGGCATCGCCCACTCAGTTCGTGTTAGGCCCAAAAGTAAGTTCCATAATAATGTTGTCACTCTACCGTGTAGGAACAAGTGGCTATTAGTTTCCTCAGCTTCAGTATAAGGAGAGCACTACGAAACAATCTGAAAGCCTCTCTTCTTTCATCTTTCATGAGTAGAACAGGCTTTTCTTGCCACCTGCCAGGAGAAATACATCACGTTGGTTGGTACCTTGGTCCTCCATATCTGGTTCCAGGGACCATTCTTGCAACCTTGTAACTCTTTCACTTCCTTGGTATATAATCTGTTAACTGATTGTACCCCATCACCTGATAGAGTCTTCCTCCATTGTTGTCCCTGTAAACCCAACAAATATTTGTAATAAAGCAGTGACTCTCCCAATCCCCCAATCATTAAGGAATCTTCTAAACACAATGTTCCATCCCTGTTGGGACCAACCATCAGCCACTCTCTCTTCTGGATTAGTACTAAGGGGTAAGAGATCTGGAAACAAGACCATCAGTGACTCATTTCCAATCCAGTTTTCATTCCAGAATGAAGTTTTGGTTCCAGTTTCCACTTTGTAGTCAATGTTTCTGTTTAGATTGGGCCACAAGTTCCTGATGGTTCTCCACACAGAAACTCGATAGGTGCTATTCACTAGGTTGGAACACAAATTTCCGTCCACACCATATTTGTTTACTATCACCTCTCCCACAAGGCTTGTGCTTCATTCGTAAACCTCCATAGCCACTTTGAGAGGAGGCATGTAGTTTGTAGTCTCAGATTTCTAATACCAAGTCCACCAGACTGCTTGTGAAGCTGTACAACCTGCCATTTAACTAGATGTAGGCCCTTTCCCTCTTTGTTCCCCAACCACAAAAATCTCTTCTTAGCTTGTCAAGTCTTTCCTACACCTCAGTGGGGATGGAAACAGTGACATTACATAAGTAGGCAATGAGTCCAAAATAAAATTTATCAAAGTAACTCTCCCTCCCAAAGAGATGTATTGGGCTTTCCAGCTAAGTTGCTCGAACTCGGGTGCGGGTGTCTGATACAGTTGCGGATCTAGAGGTCGGATCCTTCATGATCTAGTTTTAAGATCCGAGGATATGGATTCATATATGGATACGGGTACGGGGATTTGCCTAAAAATAATTAAAATATCTAAAAATAGAGTGATAAAACCTAAATTATTAGATATTATGTGGAGAACTTGAGGAGAATCCTAGAAGGAGATTAAAGGAAAAGGAGTAACATGGAAATTTCTATATAAAAAGTATTCCATTTTCTTCAATTTCTCCTTAGCTTTTGTATTGATAACAAAAATCATTAAAACTGTCCAAACTTTCCCTATCGATTTTGGTCGAAGTATCCAAAATCAGTTGACCAAATCGGACACGGATCCCACACCCATGTCGTGTCGACACGGGTGCGGAACTAAAAGTGAAGAGTCCGAGCAATTTAGCTTTCCAGTTAGACAATTTCTTTTCAGTCTTCTCAATGATGCCATCCCATATTTCTAACTCTTTGTGTTTGTGCCCCAACGGCATGCCCAAATAGGTTGTTGGAAGCTGCTCCACTCTACACCCCAAAATATTTGCCAAGCTTTGTAATTGAGGAATCTCCTTAATGGGAAATATGCAGCTCTTCCTCTGGTTAACTGATAGCCCAGAAACTGCCTCGAAAATCACCAAGGTCAACCTTATGAATGTAATCTGACATTCTGACTTGCCTTTGCTTCACAGAATATGATTGTGTCATCTGCAGCTCTTCCTCTCAGGAAACTTTTGGACAGTCCAAAAGCTCAAAAGGTTTCCATATCTCTGGTTCTGTATGTAGATCTTTGTAAAAGTCTCTCATGGACACCTTAATCTCTGCAGGGTCCCAAACTTCCTCCCCCCTTACCACCAACCTATCAATAGTATTGTATCTTCTGTGAGTTGTTGCTATTCATTGGAAAAATTTAGCATTGTTATCTCCTTGTTTCAACCATAAAGCTCTTGATTCTGCCTCCAACTAGCCTCCTCATTCTTGGCCAGTACCTCCAATTCCATTTGTTATTCTTACCATCATTTCATCTTCAGTGAGGTCCCTGCTATCTTGAGTTCTATCAATATCAGCCAGCTCCTCTAACAAGTTGTTCCTCTTATTGGTAAACTTACAGAAGGTTGTTTTACTCCGTTCTTTCAGCTTTTGTTTCAACCATATCCCTATACCATACCATGGAAGCCTTCCACATTGAGCCACAAATTTTCAAACTTAAAGTAAGAACTTTTCTGTTCCCAATTCCCACATTCAAGCATAATAGGGCTATGATCAGAAATCATTCTAGGTAGTATCTTCTGACTGTTATTTTTAAAACCTTCCTCCTTTTATTATTGTTTAACTAGTTAGTCATGAGTGGTTTACTAGGTCCACTTTGAACAGCAGAGCCTAATAGGCACAAGCCTTAGTTGAGGTGTCAAAATGAAAGGTGGCCCCAAGTTTAAGGGTCATCTATGTATTGGGCCTTTTAATTTTATCATCAGATATCAGTAAATTCTATTCTCTTCTTTCTTTTCTCGCAGTCCTTGGTACAGACTCAAGTAACTTTTGCCTACCGGTTGATGGCCAAACCAGAAAATAAGAAATGAAATATACTGATGCCATGATATCACGAAGACAAAAGCTATTTACAGGGTGTGAGACACAATACATATGAAATATGCCCTGACGAAACAGCTCACCTCCTCTAACACACTAATTCTAGCATTCGAACATTAATGCTTAACTTTCTAACATATCCAAGGGTATTAAGAATATATCCAAGCCACCTCACTTAATACCTTATGCTTTACTTACTAGTATAGAGATGCAACTTTTATGGTCTAAAACTCAAGCCCAGACAACCTCATGTCCCAGGGTCCCAATGAGGAAAGAACCTTCGGCAATGAGTTATATTTAAGTCAAAAAGATGCATGACGAAAATAATCTCCACAATCTCGCAGTCCATCAAATAAATAATGTTGGAGAACTCACACACCTCAGATATAGCTGTAAAGTATATTCACCCTTCGGAAGTTTGACGGAATCTGGATAAACATCACCCTTAGCATGCACACGCTACATAATGAAAGGAGAGAATAGCAAGCGAAAATGGTCAGATTACATGTATATGATCATCAATATACTCACCCAGCTTCATGATTACAATGAAACAAATGAAATAATCTAGTATTGACAAACTCACACCACTTGCATCCACTTGTAGAGTTAATTACATTTGTGGTTCTAAATTTTTTCAAATCAAGCATACTTCCAAAAAAAAAGGTATCAACTATTACGCAAATATAGAAGATTATGCTTTTCAAAGAATCCACTTTATGAAGAATATAAAGGCTGTGAACTAGGTGCTCTGAATGAAGTTCTCCATTTTTTTCTAGAAGTAGCTCAATTTTATACCAAGCTTTCTTGTCATCCTTCACCATTGATGTTTTTAGCTTTCTTAGGCTATCTGGACCAATTAGTTCAGATATTTCCAGTTTTCACTTCACAGAAGCTCAGTCACATTACGTAACTACATCTAAACATCGGAAGGAAATCTCCTTCTATTATTGATGAGTTCCTTCTGAAATATTTCAGGTATTTCTTGTACACATACAAGCATAGAAGATCTGCTTACATACTCCATTCACACAAAATATTAACAGATCTTAACCCCGCTACAACCACACATTCCTCAAAAGGTAGTAATGAAATCAAATTTTCCTTTCTTTCTTTAGATACTCTT